>JAHWFO010001925.1:16991-74483 GCA_023313115.1 Rhysida immarginata
TTTACAACTTATTACGAAGAAATGTATAATAGGGCCTGTTCCTATGGCCATTTTGGCTCCTTCAGACAAAAGAATTTATCACAATAATAATGTGTAGAAAAGACTTTCTATAACTTCACATGAATTTTTCTTATTTGTCAATTGAATACAATTTCAGTGTTCTGATACATTACTTTAGAAAATGTTCTCCAGGTTCATTTTAGAAAAAGCAACATTAAGATAAGGTGCTTACAGAGGTATGTGAAGGTGCTCTTCATATGCCCCTGGTGCTCATTTGCAAATTTTTTGCACAATTATCCGAGAATGGAACATGTACTTTAGCAAGAAGCATTACTTGCATTCACATGGAAAGAAATAACACACGTTTTTTTCCTTTTGTTAACTGTAAAATTATTGTTAACATGCTCACATCTTTGCTTTGTATACACGAGAAGTGAAATGCAGCTACAAGAATTTGGAATCTCTTCCAGGAAACAGGGATATATGGTTGACAGGCCTCACAAGAGTTGCCTGCAGGTATCTTAGGCAGTAAGCCAAGGAAATCTAACAGGTATAATTTTGGAGTTCACCAATAATTTTTTTTGAAAATAAAGCAAAGGATCATAATCATAAAGAGCTATAGGCTGTCTAGAAAGAGTTGGAGTGGGCGGAGCCTTGGAAGTTGTGAAATGGCTAATCAGAGAAAGGTGTGATCATGTGAGAGTATCGAATTATAATATTCATTGGATAAAATACATTTCAACAATTTATTGAAATTCTCTTTTCCTCATATGTACCCTATCCCTGTAAACACTTAAAATAAATTTCTTTCAATGTATATCATTTTGTTCTTATTTCTATCTACTGCCATTATACAGAATTCACCAAAAAATGTATACACATTTCTACAAAAGAAAAACTTGTATAATAATTCTAATATTAAATTCATAAGACATAAATTTAAGACAGCAGCTGCTCAAAGTGGTTACCGTAAGCATCCAGATGCTTCTGATTACTGGAAACTACTTCTATCCACTGACATGGTAATCTCTCATGTCTCAATGGTAGAATGGATGGTAATTAGTCATCTTCATTCAATGCAAGTAATGATCTCTGAACCAAAGCTTTGATTTTTCCATCAAGGAAAATCATTAGATAACATTGTGTATAAATCTTTAAGGTGGAGTCTGTATTTATGTTCTCTATTCTCTGTTCCTATAAATTTAATCAATTTTTCTCTCATGTGGCAAAGAAAAAACTTAAAAATAATTTATTTAATAACTAGGACAATGGGCAAAATTAGACATGATGCCTTCAAAACAGCCAAGTTCAAATGTAAAATGTGTACTTAATAACAGGAATTAACCCCAAATGCTTAAATATATAGTTAAAGACCATTATTTATTTATTTATTTAAAAATAACTTCTTGAAATTAGTTTACCTTTAAGACCCAACACCAATAAATGAAGTGTTTCACAACCATAATAGTTCTTTGAGTTTCCTTAATTCAAATAGTTGTCATTTGTATTACATATATGCAGTTTAATGACAGCATGATTAACTTCAGATAAATGGTTTCTCTCTTTGCATGATTATTAATTACGTACATGTATTTCAACTTCCAAATGAAACTTAGAATAATCTATTAATGCTCCTGATCACCAATTAAGAATTTCAACTGGAAAATGGGTCTGAGAGGATTTTCTTCATCTATACTTTCAGATATTAATAATTAAATACAGAAAAATAGTAAAAAAAAATCCACAGCCTGGACTAGAACCAGGGACCTTCATATTACCGTCCTGATGCCATAACTAAGCCACTGTAGATATGGCATCAGGACGGTAACTCGAAAGGTCCCTGGTTCTAGCTCATGCTGTGGAATTTTCTTTACTATTTTTCTGTATTAATTAAGAATTGTAATCTCTTACACAAGCTCATTTGAAGAATGAGTAATATTTAAAACATGAACATTCAAAACATATTTTTTCACATATATTTCAGTAAAAATGCATATCTTAAACATTTATCATACTTCTTAGTTATATACTGTGTGTCTGTTAAGTCATAGTAAGGTTTCAGTCTCCCATAAAAGAGGTGATGACATTAACACAGCACTGAAGAGTATCTCAGAAGTGTTATAAGCATATCTCTTGGGCAGAGTACATGTAAAATGAAAATTTTTATTCAGGCTCTTCAATGAACACTAGACAATATGCATGAAGAACAAGTTTTACCGATTCAAATTTCACAAACCAAAGGATGCATTGAACCTTCCTTAGAACTGTCCACATTCTAACTTTCGTATGCTTTTCGTTACCATCACGTGACTAGTCTGTGAAACGTTTTAGATATAACCCCCCCCCCCCTCTCAAAAAAAAAAAAAGGACTATGTGACAGTTTCATAATTCTTATGCTGATGATAGAACTCCAGTCTGTATATGTATATATATTTTTTACATATTTCACAAATGCTCAATATATCCACCTTTGCTTATGCCACATATTCTTTATCCTGCCATAGTCATCTATCGAGTTGCATATGCATTGTCTTCACAGTTCCAGAACGAATTTGAGATGCTCTTCAATACACCATTAGTGCCACAGCTTTTTGTTTTGTTGGAATTTTGTGGGAATCTGAAACCCCGCTATGATTTTATGGACATACTATAACGTAATTGCAAAAAACACTTCTGTAAATTTTGGCATTTTTTAAAAATTTTTTTCCCATTAATTTTACTTAAATTTTCATAAGTAAATCAAGTTTTCCAAAATTAACGTTTACACTAAAATTTACATTTAGGAGCAAATGAGTGGGTTATTTATACACAGAAATTAATGTCAATATTTAATTTCCTAAGCATGCATGGCAAAAAAGCTAATGAAACAAAGTATACTTACAAGGCATTATTCCTTGGTCAATTAATTGATTTACTGGCCGTCTTAACATCAACTTAACTTTTAAAGCTAGAAAAAGAATACGAGCAAATTGGTGCTATTATTAACAACAAAAAAAATCTTCATAGCAGCAAGCAGTACTCAAAATAAATATAAAGATAAAAAAATTTAAAAATATCAACCAATGATAAAGAGCTTAAAATGTACACTACACGAGACAAATGCTGGTGTCCCTGAACTATAATGCATAAAAGTAAAATAAAATAAACAGCTGATTTAATTTAATGAAAGTAGAAAATTAGAAATAAAATGGATTTTTAAAACAATCAAAATTTCAACAATAAAAGATTAAACAGTGAAAAACTGCTCAACTCCAGGATATATGTGGATCTTGACTCAAAACCATTTGCACCGAAATGAAGGAACCTTAATTCAAAGAAAAATTTTTTTCTGCACTTGAAAATTATTTCCTGAAAGATAATACAGCATTTTCAACTATTAGAGGAACCCCATTGAGACAGGTGGAAAAGTTCAAGTATCTCGGGATTACATTCACAGGTGATGGGTGGCAGGACAAAGAATTTGATGCTCGGATCGGTGTAGCAAACTGTGTAAGACATGAACTGTGGCGATCCGTGGTAACGAAATGTGAGCTGGGAAACAAAGCCAAGCTCTTCTCGTTTTCAAATCTATCTTTGTCCCCATTCTCACCTATAGTCTCAGGTAATGACTGAAAGAGTGCGATAGCGGGTACAAGCGACTAAAATGAGATTTCTGAGAGGTGTGGCAGGTGTAAGAGACCAAGTGGTCGGCCTAGAACCAGGTGGCTAGACTACATGGAGAATCTAGGTTCAACTCGCTTGGGCATTACCATGGAGGACATGCGCCTGATGGCGGAAGATCGCGATCGCTAGAAATCCTCCATAGGGCGACCCTAAAGGATAAGTGGGTTTGAAAAGTAAGTAAATACCTATAGCAAAAACATCGGTATAAAGATGCAAGAGGAATAAGTAGCACTTTATGCAAAATTAAGAGTGAAATCCCTGAATGATGAATAGCCACTACAGAAACTTTTTTTTAATCACTACACTATAATCTTTTGTTTTGGATTTTGGGTTGAAGACCCAACCTGCAACAATAACCGTATGTGACACTGATTCCAAATCTTGCCTCACCAACATTTTTGGTACCCTCAATCACAGATTGATGTTATGCCTCCACCCCTATTTCAGCCAAACAATTTATATAGAGTTCATTTGAAAAATTTATCAAGACAGTCTTGCTCATTATGTACTGACAAAGAATGAACCATATAGACAGAACACAAAGTTTTTAAATTTTTACCCATTTTGTATCTGATGAAGACCTTGGTCAAATTATGCCCATTAAAACCTCCTTTATTTATAATCTAATCTGTTTAAAATCTAGTCTGTTATTCTATGATGCATGTTTATAAAACAAGTTCATTCATATGCAATAAATTGGAAGACTGCATCAAAAAAATGCAAAACCCTACTGGCTTATACCGGGTGATCCAAAAGTGTATTACATTATTTTACATTGTTAACGACATTTTCAGTGTTCGCACGTGGCTTGTGATTCTTATGAAAGCATTGAATTGCTGGAAGGCAAACACTGAAAATGTCGTTAACAATGTAAAAAAAAAATGTAATACTTTTGGATCACCCGGTATATGATGTTTGTTTATGCTGCTACAACCAAATACTGGCAGATGAATGTAATGTACAGTAACAGAGTTAAACGTGCATTATATACATAATGTACTCACAAGTACAATGGGTAATAAATTTGATAAGTGCACTATATACATAATGTACTCACAAGTACAATGGGTCATCAGTTAATGAATTTAATCTGTTCCAAGACTATGTTCGCTGCCCGAATATCGATTTACCAGAGATTACAGGAACTTGATTAATTTGTTCTGGAAATCCACAAAATAAACAAAAATATAATTTCTTACTATATGAAATGTTTTTTTTTTTATGTATGATAACAACAATACATATGTACACAGTCATGTTTTTTTTTTCGTTTGTGGAGTGTAAAAAATTTGTCCGCTGTGGATTTCTTTGTTCTACAACTGGTAGCGATTCACTGAGCGCCCAACAGCTGTTGCTAATATTGCATCTGTGTATATATTAGACACAAAACGTTACTTTGGGAAAGTACGAGTCTTAAGACTTTATTCTTCTAATGATTCTGTGTTTGCATACAACTGTCAAAGTCTCGTTCCGAATACTGTTCACATAGTTCTGCAAAGCTTGCACACAGCGTTGCTTCTTCTGGTGTTTGTTATCTGAACAAAAAAATCTTTCGCGAAAGTGTTAGTCATCAGATTTGCTCATTAACTGATCACCCAATGTATATACTTTGTGGTGCTGCTGAGGCTTGAATATAATCGTATCCTTTGTCTTTTATATGTCATATTATGCATTTTTATTAGATTAGTATCCATGTTCTTTTATTGCAAAAAATATTAAATACAGCTCCCCAAGAAAATATGTAATACTGATAATCTTGATTATGGCAAATAAAAAATTACTGTGTATGTTTGCAGTGTTCTGCCCGTAACTTTCTCATAAGCAGTTATTTTTATTGGAAAAAATTTACTTGTAACGTGTAGTTTTTTTTAAAGATATCCTATCATTGAATAAGATCACAGAAGAGAAAACAAATTACAGCTTCACAGTCTTATTTTTACAGAATTACTCAAAGGGCTTATCAATTGATCATAGAATTATATTTTCTTTAGCTTGAAATATTACATAAAATTAAGAAATAAACTTTAAAAACATCAAAGAACCGGGAAGGCATGTCCCATTTTAAATAAGTCACAACCTCCCCTTGCTCTTTAGAAATGTGATTTGCTTTGTTTGCTTGAATGCTAATTTGCGAGATGATTACAGTAAAATATTTAAACTAAAAATGTGCAACAGTAGGGGAAAAACACCGTACAAAAAGGTATTTATAAAATAATAAATAAATAGAGTCGTCATTTAACCATGTTAAAAATAGGTTGTTTTTTTTTAAGCAATCAGTATTTAGATGAACTGTTATTCAATTCATTTTTAAGTTCACCTTCCCCTGGACAATCTTATTTTTATTAAAGCTTTTGCTTCATTTTTTTAAAAGGTAAAGAAGTTTCCTAGTTAAATAGGCACTCATCACTTTATAAACTTACATTCTTTATTTTTGTCCATTGCTTTTAAGATTGGAGTTTCATCCACCTCTGCCTTTGGTGGCGATAAAGGAATCACATTCTGAGCAGACTTGGCTGAAGATGAAGAGCTGCTTGTATTATCACTACTACTGCTGGTGCTTGCACTTCCTGAGGAGGCACTCTCAGCCATGCTGTTCAGGTTATAATTCTTAAACCACTCGGGGTAAATGGATATTATAGTTTCCAAGAGATCCTGATCGAGCTGAATCCCCCAGTATACTGTGGGTGAATTGCCAAGTGTGTCTCCAGTTTCTGTAAAATAAAAGATGAGACAATCCTCTTCATAAGTCATTATAGAAAATTTTTAATAAACTATATGGAAAATACAGTTTTAAAATATAAGAAGCAATAAAGCTATTTCAATATAAAGAAAATCAAAGTTAAAACTTTCATGTTACATTTTTAAATTTTTATATTTTGTTTTAAAAACTGAATTTAATTAAACTCTGCAATTTTTAAGGTAGAATTCATAAATTCTGAAACCACTAAAGCATAGAAGAAGAGGTTGGAGAGGGATAAGGAAAAATTACTTCATTTAGACTTTTATTTTTCTATTTTGGAAATATAAATAAATAAATAAACAAATAAATAAAGAAAGAAGTAATTTATATGCAACAATAATTTTCAGGGACAAAAACTCACTCCTTACTTCATTCTTGGCAGTATTGCAAACAAGCACATTATAACCATTTAAATCTATTTTAAATTTTAGAGTTAGGATTATAGCTAAATACAAAAGCATTTGTAATACTATATTACATAGAACTATTGGTCTTGGATTAGTTTTAGATTCAATGAGCAGATGATTTATATCACCTTGTACCTCAACTTTAACTATCTTTTTTTGGGATATTCGTAGTCCCACGATGATTTTTATATAGATAATCATGAGTTTTGCATAATTGGGACAATGGGCTAAATCTTCTGACTTTAACTAATAATAATCATTTTTTATTATATGGCAGGCTCAGTGGTCAAGAGTGCTAAGGCACACGTCTTGTTATAATATTTGGAAAATGGCTTTTAGGAGGACTTTTTTCACGCCATACCTCCGATATTAATAATTAAATAGTGCAAAATAGTAAAGAAAACATCATGGCCTGGACTGAAGGTCCCTGGCTCGAGTTCAGGCCATAGAATTTTCTTTACTATTTTTCACTATTTAACATGTCTTGTTGCTTTCAAAACCAGTGAGTTACAAGTTCGAATCCCACTGAGGGCATGGATGTTTGTGTTTGTCCCTTTACTAACAAACCTGGAAGACCAAGCAAAGCCTCCATAAACTGATTCTCTGCTAAACTAAATTTCCAATAGATCAAATGGTTATTTAACACCCTCAACAGAAATAAGGTAAAAGAGGAATAGAAAATAGATTAAATGACTGTCTTGCATGCAATTATGGAAAACAACTGCAGTATTAAATACTTTGAGTTCAACATGTAATTTGTTGTTTTGCACCTTTTTTATAGTTCATCCAATGAGAGAAAAATGAGAATCTGTAATCATTTGAGGGTTCCATATTGGAATCGTGCAATTCAGCAATTACCACCTTAACAAGTGTTACAGTTCATAACTTAAGATAAATATATCTGCATAATGAAAAACCAGATTATCACTTGTTGATATCTGTATCTTATAAAGAAAAAATATTAATATTGGAATTAGTGGCAGGACATTTTTTTAATAATAGTTTTCTGGAACAATAATCATCGTTGGTGCCAATATCCAGCAGCCTGCCGTGACACCAGAACTCAGAAAAGGTCTTGATCATCTGTTGCTTGAGGATCCACTTGTTAGACTTTTCAACAGGGAAGTTTGTCATACAATAGTACCGTTAATTTTTTCAGGGATGACATAAATGTATTGTATTGTATGTACATTGATTGTTTATCATTTATATGCAAGCTTGCATCCTGTTTTACTCGACGCTGTAGATGGTCCCCAAGTAAAATATGCCATCCCCATTAAATTTCATTTGCATTGTTTAATTAGTTCTCCTCCATTATTATTTCAGTCTAGTGTATTTTCATTTCCTTTGCCTTAAAAATTACTACTGACTATCTGGGAAGTGTTGTTGTTAATCTTTATATGCAGATTGGAGCCAACTCCACGATTGTCAACAGAAACAAAATGGGTTAAAAGACAGGAAAATTTAAATGAGATGCACAGGGACATTTCATAGTGAGTGGAGCCAAGCTGCGAAATTCTTTAAAATTTGAACAATGGGTAAAGGTTTTGATCCTTCTTTGAATTTGACCACTCCTAAGGCTGTTTCACAATTACAATTTGCGTGCAGAATTTACGCAGATGTGGAGCCCGCATCGGGAAGAGGTATATGATAACGTATTCGTTGGAACTTTGCAATCCCACACCAAAGATAGAGTACAATGTGAAACAGCCTTTACAGAGATGTTCACATTATGAACCCCTTCGTAATGCGGATTCTGCATCCATGCAAATTACGCACGCAAACTGTAATTGCAAAACAGCCTTTTCTACTTCCTCTCCTTACTTTTTTATTTGCTATGAAGAAGGGGATAAAGAAAATTTTTTCCAAGACTGACTGGTATTATTGGCTGCAGATTCTCTCCTACCTAGAGTAGCATATCGGAAATATTCCTTTCTACATCCCCATTGTCCGATATCATGGTGAACAAGTAAGTAAGGAGAGGGAACAGTACGAGTGGTCAAATACTAAATAAGGATTAAAGCAGTTACCATCATTCGAATCCTGAAGAAATTTCGCTGCTTGGTTTGATTCTTCCACAATGAATGCTGACACAACCCGAGAGATTTGTTGATAATAGTGGAATAATTTTTATCAGTAATTTTTAATTTGTGTAAAATGTCTGGAAAACGGATTGAAAGAGGTTAAGCAGAGTCTTAAATTTAACCAAATACTTGTTACTAAAATAGCCTGAAAAAATATTTTACTACTTCAACAGTAGAAAATGCTTTTTTGTCGGGAATGTCATGATTACTTCCAATAATCCTGGGCATTGGTGGGGTTCAGAAAACTAAACTGAGTGGCCAAAAGTCATGGGAAGGCACTGGGATGTTAATAGCAATTTGCTCCTCTGTGAGCCCTCAAAACTGCAGAGGTGTTGGAATCGTTCTGGAGAAATACTGACCCACGCATAACTGAACATAACTGAGCCACACTCTTGATTGACACAACCTTGTTGACACGCAGGATCCATAGGTTCACGAGGCATATGTTCTTACTCCTACGCATCCATCAGTTCGATACAACTGAAACTGGGATTCATCTGACCATGCTACATGGTCCAGTGATGTTTGCGGTCTCATGCCAATTGTTGAGCACTGCGTCGAAGTGACAAGTCGATCGTTGGTTGCTTAAGCCTATGTGGTGCATTTGCCTCCATATAGTCCTGGTAGAAACGGGTTCCTCACGCCCCACATTCAAATTGGCAATGATTTGACTCATAGTAGCCTGTCGATCTACCCGTATGGCTCTGCTGAGATGACGTGACGTCCGTTCGCCAAACACTTGTGGTAGTCCTGTGCAACGGTTTGCGTGTGTGGAAACATTGCCTCTGCGATTTTTAAGATCCACCCTGTTGACTTTGGAAACCCCAATTCTTGTGTATCTCCGATATGCTATGATTCGTGCGTCTTGCAGCAGTTATCATCCTATTTCAAAGTTGGTTAACTCGCAACATACTGCCATGTTTACTACACACTAGCCTGTAATAGACTGCTCAGATATTGTGTCTACACAAGCTCCATATGCCACATCTGGCCACAAAAATCAGGAGTCATACAAGGCACATCTTCAAATGGGACAACTCTTCCTGTGACTTTTGGCCACTCAGTTTATTATATCTTTGATATTCACTGTTCATGCCATGTCAAAGCTGATATTATCTACATATAGGTACTATACCTTTAACTACTATAATATTAAAGAAAACCTTAAAGGACAATCCAATTCCTATAACTTTAATTTCTTTAAAATTATAATTTTTTGAACGATAATTGATAGGCAGAGCTAAAATTTTATAAGAAAAATTTCAAGCAGAAAAAAAAATTAAAAACAGAAACAAATTGTTATGCATTGTTGTATTAATAACGATAAATAATTTCCAAAAGCAATACGATCAATCTTACTGACGCATTTCGGTGTGGTTTGTCTTCAACTGAGGAATTTACAATTGAAGGCGAAATGCTGAAATCACAATCTGTAAATTAAGGTGGTCGTTGAAGTAGGCAAAAAACCAGGGTTATAGACTTTTTCTGCTACTGCTGGTGTGGCAGTCAAATAGGGCCCTAATTTTATTTGTATTTCTATGGTCAGCAAATAAGATTTATTCACATGGCCTTACTTATTGACCTAAGTTTAAATTAATTGCTAAAATATAATAAACGCTGGTTTTAAACATTGCAAAAATAAAAAATGGCTGCTAATCGGCACTGATGAGAAGGTTCACCCTCTATAGTGATCTTTTTCATTAATGTAATACAACAACAGTGGGATGGGATAGTTCGACGACCATCTTAATTTACCGACCATGGCCGAAACAAGTCAGTAAGACTAATCTTATTGCTTTTGTAACTTTGTTTATTATCATTAGAAATTATATATATAAAAAAAGAAGTACAAGAGAAAGGGAGGGGGAGGAGGCTAGCAGCCCTTACATAGCAATACAACGAACGTTACAAATGATAAGAAGTTTTCATAATAATTAACATTTTTCTTTTGATTTGTATTCTATACTATCCAATGTAATTCTATTTAGTCAATGATTACGAAGATCATGAAGAATTCACCACATTACTAAGTTCAGTCGATAACATATCTAATGTGAAGACCACTCGGATAAGCCTCCTCATGTAGGAGTTTGCAATATACAGAAATTAGTACTTGCCAGATACAACACCCATTTTTGAATTACTTGGTAGTGCTTGGCAGAATATCTTTTCAAAGTAGAGCAAACATGTTTTGGGCACAAAAAATAATGCTTCAAAATTTAATAACTGCAAAATTCACTTAGAAAATAAAATAACATTCCATCTTTAAAAGATTGTAAAAAATGCTTTCATAATTTACTGGCAAGTTTCTTTGGAAAGAAAAAAAATTAGTGTTTAATTTCTTTAGCATTAAATTAGAGTTGAAGTAATATAATCACTGAAAAACATCAAATGACCTATTAATTAACTGCCAAGTGGATAGTTATAAATAATACAGCCTGAAAAAGATATTACTATTTCTATAGTAGAAAATGTTTTTATATACCAGACATAAAAAGAATTCAATTCTTATCATATACGATAAATCAAATCATTACAAAACAATTTTCAGTAGTTCTGATATCTGCTTTCTTAAATTAAGGAAAAAACGCTTGCCCAAAAATTTGAGTTTTCAGAAAATACACAGGACACAAAATTCTGTCCATATATATATTTTTTTTAACAATCAAATCTGATAACACAAGAGGTGGAGTTTATGAAAGAAAACTACTTTATTTCTTGATATCAGTATATTATAGTAAACTCAAAAAATCATGCTACTTCGAAGTTATAATGCTTCACCCTCCCCCCCTCCATCAACTCTTTTTCAAGTTTAATGTTCTTTTAAAGAAGGATGAATAAATTTACAAATATATGTGAATAATGAGCAAAAGATAGGTATCTGATTAATCAGCAATATATTCCTTTTACTCTAAATTTTTTTCTGTTTATCTTAAGTCACTTTAACAGAAGCTGAATATGATAATCTAATGCAGTTGCGATTATAAAAAATAAATGACCTTTTATTATATTATTTGATAATGGCAATTACAAAAAGAAAAATTTGATATAATTAAATTAAATATAACAAAAAACAATTTAAATGAAGTATAAAAGAATAGGCTAATACAAGAACTGCTATTCTAAGCACTTTTTAAAATTCATAGGCCCTAAAGTTAGATTCATCATGATCAAATTCTCTAAAGCAACTAAAATGCAGGAAGAAAAAAAATTAACAAAACCCACAAACCAGCTGGCAAATTATTTTTTAGCCTTGTTTACTCAAATTTGTATATAAATTTTTTTAAAAAAATTCTGAAAATGAATAAATTACAATAAAGAAGTAAAAAGAAAAGAGACATGAAACAGTTGTTAAGTCAATTTTATTAGAGCTATTAATACCATATTAAATAGAGAAGACTGAGGGAGGGGATGAAGTAATCTTTTAGATTATTAAGTTTAGTGAAATTCAAGTGGTGGTACTCAACACTGCTTTGTAGCAAACTGTAGAAAACTCAGACATGGCTGTCTGTCAGGGCTACTGACCTCCCATGATGATGGAACCTCATGTACAGTCAGTCGCACAGAATAACTCATGTTCTTGCCCAGCTGATCAACCAGCTGAGCATATCTCTGGCCTCACCCTCGACTGTTATAGCACTCATCTTCTAACACCAACCAAAAGGCGGAAGCAGACAGGGCTAAAATGGCTGCCTTGTTCTCAGTACGGGTGGAGAGCACCACAGAGACTGAACACAATCTATTTTTAAATGCAGAACAAGACTGCCAAAAAGCAACTGTTGCAGAGAACAGTCCAGTGGTGCCAGGACAACTTAGTAACATTAAATTGGAGACATGGGAAGAGACCCAAGTACATAATTGTTAATAGGGAAATATAACAAGGTAATCCAGAAGAATGATATATGGTGAAACTCATTCAAAACAGTTATTTAAGAAATCAAGAAAAAAAAATCATAAAAAAAATCCCCCTCCCATCAACTTTTAGCAGAGATTTTTGTTTCATGTTGTGGAGCTTGGAATGGAAAAATGATGTAAAAACTCGGCACTCTTATAGAAAAGTCAGTTTGTCATTTTTATTTGTGTAGCATGATTTATATACATTTAAGCTTAAATTAAAATTTTGAAACTGTCACTGCAATAATACATTTGTAGTTTGTTAAAAATTTATTAGTGCATATCCATTAATTATATGTTTCTTAAAACTTGAACTCCCTGTATATTGATTTAAGTTTATAAATAAATTTTTATTTCACATCAGCTATTAACAACAATGCAATATATTTAATAAAATATCTTGAAAAATATTTCATATTAAACAGTTCTAATCACACGTGTTAACATGTATTTTAGAATTGAAGAAATCATTTATCTTAGAATGAAACATTTCAAGAAATAAGTTGAAAGTATTTGTTTCATCCATATCTTATCTTGCCAATACATTTTCTCAGCTATTCAGATTATTCATTATTTCTATATTTTTCACAGCATTTTATAAATTTGAAAATTTAACAGTGCACTAGAGAGGAGAAGGGAACATCTTTACTGGAGCTGTTAATCTTCAATCAAGAACTGTTATTGTATTGTAAATGTTATCTACTTGGAAAAGCAAACTGCCCTTGGGAGTAGGGTGGAGACACTCCACATGGAAAAAAGAAAATTCTAAAACCCCAGTGGGGGAAGTTCTCATTTCAGTCATGACATCATAGAACAACTATTGAAACATTAAATTAATAATTTCTAATGAATGAAAAGTTGCCAACAAAAACACATGGACAAAAAATACTAAACTAACAAGAATTAATTAGTTTTTAATATCTAAAAATTCATATTAACCCATCATATACACGAAATAAATTAAACTCTGAAAAATAAATTAATTAAAGCTGCATTAACTGTAACAGACAAAGTAAAACCATTAAAACCATTGAATTAGGCTATCTAAGCATGTTACATCTTTTGAGTTTATATTTGTTATTTTGAAAATTAAAAACTGTAGAACAAATTTTTTACACTTCCATTATAATCTCAGAATTTCAGATGGGTTTCAGTTCCACTGAAATCACTATGCTTTTATAACAAGTTCATCAGATGTAAGATCTAAAGGGAGATGAGACAAGTGTATAACCAATGAACCAACGAGATAGAATACATATTGTATTCCATCTCGTTGCAATGAACACTAACCATATATACATCTGATAACTATACAAAATATTGTTAACTACCAATGAAATTTTACCCATAAAATTTTACAAATTTGAGGAATAAATTTACAGTTTAGGAGTACATACTTCATAAAATATTTTTTTTAAGAGAAAAAAAAACCCAACTTTAATACAGCCTAATAGCCCCCCCCCCCCCCCCCCAACATGGTTTAACGTTTTCATAATAAATGGCACAAGCAAGTGTTCCTAAATTATTCTAGCCAACAATACCTGAAGTTATGCTGGTATTTATTAAGTGATAATGGCATGTTTGTTTATAACGTGCCCAAAATAATTTTTAAGTCATAACTGAGATGTGGTCATTATCAAAAAGCATGCTGTATGCTTGCTTGCTTGCTTTCTTACATCATCAGACACACAATCTTTTACTGATGCAGAAAAGCATACATAGGTGAATAAAAGTAATCACAATAAATAGGTATCTATAATGAACAAATGCTACTAAGATTAAGTCTGATTTGTCTCAAAAGGGAAGTAACTTGAAAAGATTAGATTCATCCTATCAAGTAAGTTGGAACAAGAATACTTATTTATACCTGTAACTTAGTACATCAGTATGAACATTAGCATTTGCATTCACTATGTTTCAGAGCAATTTTTTTAATTTTGTGAAATTACATTCTGTAGTGGAAAACGCTTCATGTTTCTATTTTAATGTCTGTGCATATCTAAAAATCCATATTAAAATCTGCATAAAGCATGAGACCAATACAGTGTTGGATTGCATAACTTAATGTTGAAATAAAAGACTAATTTCTATTTGTTTAAAAAGAGTGAATAATATCGTCATCAAGGGAACATAACATTTTTTTCTAATTGAACTATCAATCTTCTAAAGAATATGGAGGAAAAAAAAGAAAAAATCCACCAAAACATCAATCCAATCTATTTCAAATTCTGCTCAGAAAGTTTAAATTCAGCAATAAATAATAATTTTATTACTATATTTAGGGATCTTTCAAGTATTAAAATCAACAATAAACTGATCCTTGTCACCATTTCATGTGAACTTATCCTAAGGAAATAACAGTTCTATTTTGTATAAAGTCTAGACAGATGATAAAAGTAAATAAAAAGCCATTCATTATCAGGAAAATTTTTATTTAACTAATGCTAAACTATACACGTTAGGAAAAAATTCCCTAACCAATCTAATATAATTTAATTATTAAACATAACCAAATAACATGCCTCTTTTATTATTATTTTTTTTTAAATTGTATCTATATTTGTAGAATTTAATTTTAGGGGATTTGATTGAATTATTTAGTCTTGTTAAAGTTTCCAAAGAGATGGAGTCCTTGCTTTAGTTGTTTAGATTTTCTTTAAAATTAGGATGGAAAAATATGATAATGATCTTTATGATAAAACAGCCTCCCACTTGCAATTTTAAGAAAATACATAAGAAAATATATTTTAATTTAATTTAAAATATTTCTTGAGGTAGAAAAGAATTGACATGTTTTCCAATGAAATGACAAAAGAAAAAAAAAATTAAAAACAAAGCAAGTTTTAAAACACTACTATCAAACATTAAGAATGTTCTCGTAATACAATATATCGATATGACTGGACAGCTTAAAAAAGAATATATTTTTACATATGGGTCTTAATCGTATTTATCAGTTTTTATGGAGTACATAAATTTACAAGCAATTTCAATTTTACGTTTTCAGAATCCATTAGATTTAAAAAGATATTAACTAAAAAAATTATTTTTTTAAAGGGAAAGCCAAAAAACATTTAATATTGTCACCTTTCTTCCCTCATAAGAGAAAAATTAAGTATTTTACTATTTGCCAAAAGAATCAAATTATCTGAAAGACTTTTAAGGTATGCTTTAAATGTTTACCAATTCCAATTCCATTACTGTTATAATTAATGAGACTTAAAATTCGTAATTCTTGCTGCAAATTAAAAGAAGTTAAAAATTAATTCACAATTATAAACAAAATTTATATTTAAATGAATGGCTTTAAATTATTTAAAAACCGTTTTTCATCCTTATTTACAAGATACTATATGGTTTAATATCAAATGGCATGTTTTAACAAAAATAATGAATTTATAAAACATCTGTATCAAATAATAATCGGAATTCAAAGAGGAAAGATCATCAGTAGGTTATACTTTCAATTTCACATTCAAGTAACATCCAAGGACGCATTATGAAAAGAATAATCTTTTGGCTTCCTCCTTCAAATAAATGCAAATGCTTGCGAAGAACAGAGCCAGTAAAGCACTGCTTTCAATCAGTGAAATTAAAAGCATTAACTTGAACTTTCTTTTCAATAACAAATCTTTAGCAATACCATTTCCTGGGCTTAATATTTGTAAAAGGGGAAGGAATAAAAAAAAAACACTAACCATCATCAATTTCCTTGGTCAATGTGTTAACTATGAAAATATAATGTAAAATCACAAAATATCATTGCAGGCACCAGGTAAGTTAAAATCTATAAACAACACAACGTAATTAATTCGAGCATATTAAATATCTTACTTTAGTATAATGGAGTTGGAATAGTCAGAATATGTAATTTTAACGTGATTATTATAAATAGTCGTAACATGATCTAATTTTAACTCTTTTTTAAATAATAACCACTTAATAATAATCCAAATTAAATTCTCTATTCTGAGCAAAATATGCCCTCATTAATGTTAAGTGTAAAAACACCTGTTCATAGGCAAAAGTATAAATGTTAATTTCTGACATCTCCAGCAAAATATAAAATTGTAATGTGCTTTAACTGCCTTTAAAGGCAAAGAATACAAACGATACACAAGAGATACTCAGAAATCCTCCACCTGGTCACTGAAAACGATAGAACAGAAAACGAAAGAAACACTGACCACTATAAAGATAGACCTCGTTACCCAAGCATGACAGGAGATTTCACTGACCTGTTCATGTGGACCAGCCTTCTCCTAGCATGAGAAGTGAAATCACATTCGACAGTATGGAGATAAAAAAACTGGCCAAGAAATTTCATGAGCATCTTAAGTGCATTTCAAACGTTCATATAAACTTCTATCTAATATAGAAGCACTTCCAAAAGTATGGTTTTAAAGGTCTGCAAAAATGTTACAAATTCACTGTTGAAATCAGAACACTGTTGTGTCAGTCAGTTTCCAGATAGTGCTTGTCTTAATTCAACTGTTCACGTCTGCGAATGGCTTCAGGGCGAACTTGAGAATCATGCATATGATGAGGAACTTGTTTGGTTAGCCCCCTCCCATTTTTCTTTTTTTCTTCTCTCCTCTTCCCCACTCTCTTTACCTGAATAATTATTCTTTAAACAAGAAAGCACCTAACTTTCAAGGTAGATGTATAATTGATTAAAAAAAATTGAGACACTATAAAGCTAGTTTCTTTAAATGCAATAGTCATGTATCACTGTTGATTCAATCAAACATTAAGAAATCTTAAAGTGAAAAGTAAACATTATGTATGTTATTATCAATGATGTATTATTTTTCAGTAACCATATGAAGGTCAAAATCAATTAATATATTTGCTATTTCAAAATATCCAACTATATTTCCAACGTAAATTTACACTGAGTTTGGATGGAAGTGACAAATGCTTATGCTACATTTGCATTTCCAGAAATGGAAAAAATGAAAATCTGAAAACAAAAAACAATGCACTTAATAATTTCATCTGCGATCATTTAATTAAAGAAGCTATTTTAAAACTAGAGTCCATAATTACAATAAGTGTGTAATTAAAAAAAAAAAAAAAAAAATACAAAATTTGAAGGCACCATAAAAAATAATATGTACTGTATATTAAAAAGAAATGAAAAGCATTATTTTAATTTTTTTAAATATTAATGCATGACAAAAAAAAAAAATAAATAAAATAAAAATAACTGCATTTTCTATCGTAATAGATGAAATATATGAAAGTGAACAAAGGTCATTCTGAATTCAAGGCACATATCTACAGCTCAATTGTATGTAACTTGTATTAGAAACAAACATGATGTCATGCTTAAAGAGTTAAAACTTAAATCACATATGGTACAAATAAAATGCACAGTACAGTATTAGCAACTGCCAAATGCTGGGATTTTTAATCAATAATTGATTCTTGCAAGAAAAATATAGGATGCATGTTAAAAAGAAAAAATCCATTTATTTTACAATACTAAAATCCAAAAAATAAATAACACGTGCAGTTGAATTTGCAAGAGCAATAAACTCCCCAGTAAGAAAAAAAAAACCATGGTACTTCCTCACTTAAGAAAGCTTCACAATAGTAAAGAATTGGATTACAACAGAAACTAGCATTAAAATTTAGAATAAGTTGGATTTCTGATTTTGAATAAGAAATGCAATAAATATTACCAGGAAAAAAAAAAAAAAAATATCACTCCTACTTATCTGCATCCCACTCTTTTTTTAAGTGAAGGACAGAACTTGAAAGTTTATTTTTTTATTTATTTATTTTTTTTTGTAGGTGTCATTAGGTTTTTATACAATTTAATAAAAAGAAAAATGCTTTAAAAATTACTGTAAAGTTTGTAGAAAATTTTATTTTCTTACATAATATTTTTAAGTAAGAAATAGCTTGAGCTACTGCTGTAGTTCTGAATTTAATCTATTAATAATTTAACTTATAGAAATGCCATTATTAACAAGTGTTGTCAAATTATTTTTTTAAAGAATTATTTTTCCTTTAAAAATAGTTATTAAAAAAGCCAATTAAGTACATCATATGACCAATTAAAAGAATGAAATCGATCATTTTGATACAACTGATAAGGTACCCTACTTAAATAAAAGAAATAAAATTATAAATACCCCATCTAAAATTAATTAATAAAATAAATAATTTGTAAATTCAAAATAAGCCCAGCTTTACTGAAACTGCAGAAAATTTTCAATGCATTAACATCGTTTAATTTTGATGCAATTGAAAATCTTGCCTGTACATACATGTAATTGGCATAAAAACTGAACCCAACTTTTCAGTGATATTTAATTTACTTTTGACATTTCCTTTTTTAATGGACTAAATAACATCAATTCTACAGAGATCATAAAAATAAAGCCAATTATATATTTTATTACTTTTTTATAATACCAATTAATCTGGGTCTACATAAAGTCAGAAGAATCATTCTTGAAGGTGGAAAATAATTTACTATACAAGTCACTGAATACATTTAACACAGAACAAAATGCAAAATGTGAGTGGAGGATGAGATTCTAATTACTCAACCATCATTTGGCCAGTTATTAAAAATTATTAATAATAATTAGTAATTACTTCTTTCTTTTTATATAATTATCTTTAATTCAAGATTTTTTATATATTAAAGAAGTTTAATTTTTTTTAATAAAAAGATACCATATACCAAAAGGCACCAACAAGTGACTGAAAATTAGTTTTAAAAAAAGATTTAAATGCTTCAACTTATAAACAACCCTACCAAAAGACACCGACAAGTGACTGAAAATTAGTTTTAAAAAAAGATTTAAATGCTGCAACTTAAGAAATGCATTACGTACAATTACATAAACTGAATTTGGAGAGATTTTTTTAACTGATATGTTGAAATATTAGTACTGATGAAACGAAACAAATTTTATATTTTGAGGGAAATGAATTTTTTAATTCTAATACAATAGCATTCCTCCCAAGATAACAGTACAGTATACAATTATGCTTAGCATCACCTTCTGTTTAAAATTTAGAAATTTTCTCCCGATTCATACACATCTCTTTGAGGAGGATCTATAGGTACTTATTTTACAGAATGACTCTTTGATTATTTGCAGGCATCTTTCCATTTACCCCTAGCCTTCCAACAAAATGGACTAACTTATACCAGATGTAGGATTTATTAAACTCTGGCTTCAATCCACATTAAAAGCCCTTCTGGGAATGAGGAAGATATTACATCCAAGTAGGTCACTAACCTCACAAGAAAAACTATCCCTTCTCAAGATATATGACAGTTTACATACATCTTCAACCTGTCACTAAGAAACATGAATAAACTCCCTCACACCATTAAGAAGTAATCATGTATAAATAAAGTGAGACAAAACAAAAACTGCTAAAATATACAAAACTATTAAAAGAACAAAATATACTGATTGCCAATAAATAAACAAAAACAATATGCGGATTTTTTATTTATTATAACTGGATGTAAACATCTAAATATAAAATTTTATTCCAGCAAGTCAACTGGTCAAAGTGAAATAAAATTTCATGATTTGCAAATGCTCTGTTTAAGATATTATAACTTTTCTCCAATGATTTATCTTATATCATTACATTTTGTTTATGTTCACTTAGTTTCACTATTTGCACTCCGACATACCATAAACTTAGTGGCATAAATTAATTTTTTTGGGACAACTCGTGTAAAAAAGTGAATATTGTATTTATCTCAATTTGTTATTAGTACAAACATACTCCAAACTAAATATACCATTTCATTCTTTCTATAATTTTTCGAAATACTAAATGCTAAATGCAAAAGTCTTTTATTTTTATTTAACATTTTTTAGCAAAACATTTTGGATAAATTCAAAATACAGAAAGGTCCATAATTATCAATTATAAGAAAAACACCAAAAGGGAGAAGATAACAATGAACTGGGAGAGAAAAAAAAACAAACTTAAAATATCAAACCTACAAAGGAAAAACGGGAAGGAATAAAATTCTGTAACCTAGACTCCAACTAAAGACCACACAATTTGCTAGTGCCGCTCTTACCATTGAGCAACCACAGAAGAAAAAGCGAACGGGGTAGTGGTACCTGGTTTGAATCCAGGTGGTTGAATTTTTCCTTTGTAACCAAAAGGGTAATACAGCAATCCCTAATTATCCACGAGGGTTTAGTTCCTGAAAACCTTCCGCAGATAACGGGACCATACGCTTATGAGAAAAAAGGGGTTAGGGGATGTGAATTTGCCAACTGACTCAAAGTTATTTATTTTTATCAAGATGGCCTCTTCGTTTTTCTTTATCATGCAAACGGTTGATTAGTTTACTCTAAATATTTGGCTGACATCAGCATTGCTCTTTTCCTCAGTCAACATGTCTAGAACTTTTAAACTTATTTTCAAGTGTACAAAACTTTTCTTACTTGTTTTACACAGTTTTTCTTTTTCAAAGCCATGATAAGCTGGGCCAATGATATGTTTGCAAACAGAAGTTTCATAAAATGCTACTAATACTGTTTTTACTTACTAATGCATTCTCCCTTGAGAGGAAGTCCCTAAAGACAGGAAGAAATAAGGGCAATGCCATAAAAAAAAACAAAAAAAAAAAAAAAAACAAAAAAAAAAACCCTGCATATATGTGAAACTACAGATACCAAGGGATTATTGTATATATTTATTGCGGTCAATTTACAACCAAGTTTGTTCGCTTGGTTGGCATGAGTTCAGAGAACCGCAAAGTGCAGACAACAAGGTGGTGATCAGTTGATAGTTCTGCCCCTCTTCTCACACGAGTATCCAACACTGATTGGAATAAGTCGACTGAAAAGATTACAAAATCAATCAGTGGCTTCTGGTCCATTGCATCCCTGTACCAGGTATACTTATGGACATCCCTGTGCTGGAAGAAGGTGTTTGTGATGGAAAGTCCATTGTTGCAACAGAAATCCAACAAGCACCTCCCATTCGCATTTAAATCGGGGTCACCATTCCTTCCAATCACGCCTTTGCACGTTTGGTCATCAGCCCCTACGTGTGCATTGAAGTCGCCCACCAGGATGACAGAATCTGCACTCCCTCTCCTGCTAAGAGCAGCATCAACTTCATCTAGAAAAAGTGGGTACTCTGCGACTGCATTCGGAGCATATGCAACGGATAGAGAGAGAGACAGTTTCCCTATCTGAAGCCTCAGGAGACACAGTCTTCCACCTAAGGGGGTCCAATCTGCAACATAATCTGTCAGGGACTTGTGAGTATCCCCACTCCCACCTGGGCAGTCATGTTAGGGCCGACACCAGAGTAGAAAAGCTTCCACCCTCCTTCTAAGTCCACAGTTCCAGAACCCGGACGTTTCGTAGAGGTAATACCTATGATATCCAGTCGATACCGTTTGGCTTCCTCCACTAACTTCAATTCCTTTCCTGTCATGGAGTATACGTTTCAAGTGCCGATTGACAGCACCCGATCCCGTTGTCGCTTAACCCGTTTCTCCTCCTGGGCAAAGGCAATCTGTGGTAACGAAACGCGAGCTGGGTAACAAAACCAAGCTCTCCATCTTCAAATCTATCTTTGTCCCCATTCTCACCTATGGTCATGAGGCTTGGGTAATGACCGAAAGAGTGTGATCGCGGGTACAAGCGGCCGAAATGAGATTTCTGAGAGATGTGGCAGGTATTACCCTACTAGATAGAGTGCACAGCAACACAATAAGGGGGTCTTTAGGTGTTGAGCCGCTACTTCTCTGCATTGAGAGATCTCAGTTGCGCTGGTATGGCCATGTGATCTTGGATGCCGCAAACTGGTCTTCCTAGGCAGTTGTTATTTTCCAAGCCTAGAACCAGGTGGCTAGACTACATGGAGAATCTGGGTTCGAGTCGCTTGGGTATTACCAGAGAGGACATGCACCTGATGGCGGAAGATCGCGATCGCTGGAGATCCTCCATAGGGCTGCTGCCCCTGCGACCCTAACGGATAAGCGGGTTTGAAAAGTAAGTAAGTAAAATTACAACCAATTTTAGCTATGTAACATTTACTCTGGAAGCCAGAATACATTGTAGGTTGTGAATAAATTGGATTTGTATCAGCAATATAACATTCTTTTAACTATAAATTATAGCTAAGCATAATGACTTGAAGGAGGGATTGTCTACGGGCCTACAGATGGTGTTAAGAAAATGAAATGCTTCATCTCCACCAATATAGAAGGTCTTAGAATTCATAGCTTTTCCACCAAAAGTGTAGTCAAAGCCAAATGTGCCAAACACTAAATGCACAGCTAAATGCTGCAAATTCCAACCCTTGGTGAAAGCAAAGTCCTGAAAGAGTGAGCAAACAGACCTTCAAACAAAAAAGGAAAACACAAAGTGCTTACCATACACAGAATATATTGCCTACACTACTCAGCAATTGAAAGGTGAAATCTTATGACAATCACTTTGCATCACAGATTTGGCCACATTCTTTTATTCTACAACATGACACAAAGCAATGAATCACTGATTAAAAATATATAGCTTTGAATCTGAACAGCACATAGAACATGCAACATCTCTACCAACATGCACTAAACTTAAATAACAGTGGAAAGAGACTTCATCGTAGAAGCTATTTATTCCAAACAAATAGCACAATTAAGGATGTGCCAAAGTTTTGGTTGAGTGAAGAGAAAAATCCTTTCAGAAAAAATGAAGGGACCATGGGCTATCATACACAAGCAAATTATTAACACTAAAAAGCTACTGAAAACGCATTATCAAAGATTCGATCAATGGCACTTTAAGAATGGCAGATCACAGAAGAAATTATCCTCCAGCATATTATAGACGTATACTTACGCATACAGACTCTTCACACAGATATATAATCACAAAACACTTAGCTAAAATGCACAAACAATATAAAAATTCATATTTGCTCAATTATAGGTTGAACCCTGATATTTAGAATAAGATTATTGCCATCTTGAAACGAGCTTATTTACATATATTGGATTGAGTAAATACAAAGCTTGTATTTTTAGATAAAAAAACTTTACTGTAAATAATTTTATCCAATTAAATATAACCATTTTCCTCAATAACCCTTTACCATACAATAAAGGTGAGGAAAACATGGCAAAAGCTGGCAAAGATCAATAATGATAGATAGTTTTAGCTTGACTCACATGAAGGTGGCACCTCAGTATTTTCAGTTAACATTATATTTGAGCAAATATGGTATATCCTGGGCACTAACTTAAATTACATAACATGCATTTTAACAGAACAAGAGACATAAGTGAAATTCTCATTTCCTAATACATATAATATGCCAAAAGTCATGGGATAGTAGTGGACTATTTTTCAAGTGGCAGTAGCATCATGTGCAAATAGTATAAATATGCAAATCAGCGTCAGTAGGTTTAGGTACACTGTCTTGAGTAAGGGGTGAGGTGTTCAGTGTGACAATGGCTACACGATGAGAGCTATCCGAATTTGAATGTGAATGTGGCCTGGTATGTGGAGCACAATGTATGGGTCATTCAATATCGGAGGTGGCTCAAGAACTCAACATCCCACGGTCCACAGTTTCAAGAATCTACCGAGAGTACCAACTTGACGGCATTACCTCCCACCATGGACAACGCAGTGGTCGACCACACCTTCGCAATGAACGGGACCAACGGCATCCGAGTATGATGGTCACCGCTAACAGGCAACTGATACTACGCCAGATGACATCAGATTTTAACCAGGATAATACTAGAGCTGTATTGATGCGAACTGTGCAACAAAATCTGGTGTCCAAGGGATATGGAAGCAGAAGACCCACGAAGGTGCCATGACAAGACATCGTCAGCAACGTCTCTCCTAGGGTCATGAACACATCGACTGGACACTTTGACAATTGGAAACGTGTGACCTGGTCTGATGAATCTCGATTCCAGCTGATACGAGCTGATGGTAGGGCTCAAGTGTGGTGCAGACCCCATGAAGGCCATGGACCCAAGTTGTCAAGCATGCACTGTGCAAGCCGGTGGTGGCTCCGTAATGGGCAATTGTGGGAAGCTCTCCAGTCGGAATCGTTGGCAATGTCTTCAGATGTTTTCCATCGACTTGTGGAATCAATCTATGTCACATTGTGGCACTTTGCAGGGTTAGAGGAGATCCCACACGTTATTAGGTGCTATGCCATGACTTTTGGCATGTGAGTGTATACAAAAGACCTACACTGATCAAGTCACGTAAGATTTGTAGAGGCCTTATAATACAACACAGTGCAAAAATAAGTAAATTTCTGACAACTAGTTTCGGCATTTACTCCTCTATGTAGACTTGAAAAAGGCGGGAATAAATGCCAAACTACGTAGTTGTCAAAAATTTACTTATTTTTGCATGGTAAGGCCTCTGCAAATCTTATTAAGAAGGACAATACAAAGGACAATTCATAATGAAACAAAGATCTCTCATTCAAAATAAGAAGTGTGGGAAACCAACAGTATGTGTACACATTCTGCACATGTACACCCTTTTTGCCACCCGAATTATTCCACATCAATTTTTGTTTCTGGACATTAATTCTTTCATTGAGACAGAATTTCCCCTTCCCTTTGCTTAAGTATCAGAGGCTTGGCCATATTTTAAATCTGCCTTTAGGACTTGACATCCAGAATTAGTCAGTTTAGCCTCACTCCAATCAACATTAGTAACTACACAAATCCTCAGATGTTCTTATTGTAAGTACTTGGATAGAAATTGCTCTGCTAAATATTTACTATATGATTACTGGTAATTCTCACTAAGATTACCCCCCCCCCCGCGGGGTGGGTGAAGAGGGGTTTCAAAAAAAAAAAAAAAAATCTGAAATTTAGAGACATGAATATGAAGTGGGCCATCCTGAAATATGTGCAAATGTGTAACTGCACATAGTCTTATGCTATGTGAAATCCTGTGGAGAGATTGGCTATATTTTTGTAAAGAAGGCACCTTCACTTTCAAATTTTGCACATTTCCATACGGGACTGGTTTATAAGTAAACAAAACTGGAAAGGATTAGCTTAGTTCATTACACAAACTACAAATATTTTAGAAAAGAACATACCAGTATATTTCTTGCATAGAAGTATAGATGGTTCCCCCTCCCCACACCCCCTCCTAGAAAGACTAAGTTATAAAATAAATGTGCAAATATTTAAGGGGAGAAGAAAATTTATGATGTTAAGGTAATGGTGATGCATTGAATTAATCTTCAATTAAATAATTACAGAAGGACAGCAAGTAAAAAATGAGGTGGATCATTTTGGCCAACTTTGAAGTTCCTGATACCAATAGGTCAGTTTTCACTTATTTATCCAACAACAATGAATTGACCTCTTTAAATTTTTTAGCAGGAAAAGAACTCATTAAACTCCCCTCCCCTCCCGCATCTCTTTCGAAAAAACATAAAAGTATCTTCAGTATGTCTGACTTTTACTTTCATTTTAAAGTGAACATTAAAAAATTAAGTATTTTTTTTAAAAAGAGAAAGGTTTCCTAGATATAAATGAATAATTGAAATTTCCTGTAGTAAAATATGTAAAGAAATGTAAACCAATGGTTTATTTATTAAATAATTAAAAAATAATTTTCAATCTAAAATTTCTCACATTTGAAGAACATCTGCCAACAATTTTCCAATCAAATGGAATTCATTAAGAGTATTGTCAGACAAATGACTGAAATTTAAGATTAAATTTCTCTCTCTTTTCTATTCCTCTTTTACTTTTTGGTCTGGAGGATATTAAATAACCATTGGATCTATTTGAATTTAACCTAGCAATTAGTCCACTGAGGACTAGCTTGGTCTTCCAAGTTTGTCAGTAACGGAACATAAACACCCATGTCCTCAGCAGGATTTGAACCCATGACTCGCTGATCTTGAGAGTTACAAGACCTGCACCTTAGAACTCTCAGCCATTAAGCCAGCTTCGATACCAATTGCCTTAAATTATTTTAATTATAGTAATAAAGGCAGATCTTATTTATTGTTTGCACTGAATTGATCTCCCACTACCAAGAATAGTTAATTATTTTACCTGATAAGGAACTAATTTCTGATTCTGTGAAGATGCAACTTGTAAGATCAGTCAGATATGGTATAATTATTCAGCCTGGACTATATATAGGGAGAGTCAAAAGTCTGTTACTCCCTTCTTATCTTGGATAGCAATATAGTTACGCAAATTCCAATACATGGAATGAATAGGAACTTGAGGGTGCTCTATCTGATGGAGCACCTTTCATCATCTCAAATATGCAAATTAGAACACATCCAAATTCTATCTCAAAAACCGTAAGAAATACACAAAAATTCCCAATACAATATTTGTTCAACAGCAAATTCCAAACAAAACAAAAGAAGTTCACCAAAATCCGATGAGCGGATCACACAATCCTCATTGCAGGCTCTGCAACAGGACAATTGACTCGATGACTGTTTGTAAGCAACAAATAGTAGAAGACACAAAGTAAGTCTTTTCATCAATCCAGATAGTGTTCAATGTGATGTTCACTTGCTCCATAGCATAATTTCGCACGACATTTCAACGATGCCTGGTTATTGCATGATAACTTTGCCTCGCCTTATCAAAGCAGAGCACCATGCTGATCATTTCCTTGTTAGTGTACTGTGCCATCTTGCTTTGGTCTGATTTTTTCTTAGCTTCAACATGCCTTTTTATACCAATTACACAGGAAACTGGTGACTATGGTAAATTGTGGAACTTTCCAGAACGGGATGAGGATGGTGCATGAAATAATTTGCATGCTTGGCAAATAGTATTCAGAAGAAGAAAAAAAAAAAACCACTCTGTGGTTACTTCCAAGACTTGAACACAGGATCTTTGGACTCTGTTGCTCGTTTCCTCCTATGGCCACTCATCCATTACCTCAATCTCGACAGGAATCAAGGTTTTAATGTTGCAGACCTTGCAATGAGAATTGTGGGTGATCCACTCATCGGATTTTGGTGAAATTTTTTTTGTTTTGTTTGGAAATTGCAGTTGAACAAATGTGCAATTGGTATTTTGTGTGTATCTCTCTTCGCAACTCATTTGCGATTAATAAAAGACGCACCTGCTTCCATTGCCTCTCGATATGCATTTGCACGAACTCTATCCATGAAACGCTGCTCTTCACTGTCATTATAATTTGGATATGTCCTAATTTCCATATTCGAAAGGATGAAAGGTGCTCCATCAGATAGAGCACCCTCAAGTTCCTATTCATTCCGTGTATTGGAATTTGCGTAACTACATTGGTATCCAAGATAAGAAGGGGGTAACAGACTTTTGACTCGCCCTATATAGTTCATGCTGAATAATTAGACCATATCTGACTGATCTTTTATATGACGCCCTGTATATTAACTTTTACAGTTTTGTTTTAGTAAGTTTGATATATATTATTTTGTCACTCTAGATGGGCAGTGGGAAAGGAGGAGAGGGGAAAGGAGGAGAAGGGAACTGAAGGACTGCTAAGACAGACTTTACTATATATTGGACACGGAGTGGTACCCTGAAAAAAGCCAAGTTTCGGACAAAGACTATCATTTGCCAAAGGAAAAAATAAAAGAGTTATAATAAGGGCATTAGAAGAAGTCTTATTGACAAATCTTGACAATGACAAAGGGTAGTCTCTATCAGAAACATCAGCTTTTTTTCAGTGTCTTGCCAGAATGTGTCCAATTTTGTTTCATTCCAAGGTTTTTGTCTTTCTTCTACATCAATCATTTATTGAATGTTGTAGTAAATTTCTTCACTTTGGAAATAAACTTGATAGCCTACATTTTTCACAGGTTTAATTTTTCCTCTGCACTGTTTATTTAGTTTTTGTTTTGTATTAGAGAAAGAAGAGCAAGCTGGCAAACTATCCCAGACAGCCCAACCTCCAGCTAAGTTACTGAACATAGTGATTCAAAATACAGCTTCAAGTATCTTTTGGTAACCCTTCTAAGCCTACTTTCCCACGAAATCTTGGCAGGTCTACATCAGGATTGTCTTTCATTCCCTCTCAGTGTGCCAGAATTTTAAAGAATGGTCTCAGTGACTGATCATTTTTGGCACTGTGGCTCGTTCCATAGATGCCCTATTGTCAGGTGTTGGGACTGGCCTTTTTAACATCTGAAATTATAACAATAACAAATAGGTATGGGAAGGAAAAATTCCATGGACTTTTACCTTCCCTTTTCTATTTGTTACTGTGATATGTTTGAAGAAGCTTCTTCAGTTAATTTGTTATCTTCTGTTTACTTGAAATTATGCCCTACATAAAAAGGCTGGATAGTTTTTGTGGTGTAACAAGGTATATGAATTTGCTGGAAAAAGGCAGGCACACAAGCTTAAGCAATTTCATGGTTTAGACATCCTAGCTCTTCTCAGCTCAATTCCAACTGCATCATAGAAAAGGAAAAAAACTTAACAGATTCTGACCTATGATAACAGTCACAAGAAAAGCAGGTGCCAATCTAAAGGAAACAATGACACTTTTACGCTTTTTTACAGACCACTGCTTCCGTCTCAAGATTGTTTGCCAAATGGTGTCATCAAGCAAAAAACCTGCAACACTGGATGTCCACAGGCCACAGTGAATGAAGGATTTAATCACATCAAAAACTATCAACATGCACTATTCACCAGCTAACAACTCAATACAATGCTGGATCTCTTGAAAGGCATCATGGAATGCACAATCTATCAAACCCTTATACGACTGAGTTACAACAGACGATGCCTTCGTAACAGTAATATTTTATGTTCTGGGTTTTATGAAATGAGAGGCAAATTCTTGTTTCATTTGACCAATTTGCACTATTTTTTATATTAGTGTAACATCCCTCAGGTTTTATACCATTAAGTGTTTCATGGAAACTTCTAAGCTTAAAGATAACTTTGGTAAGTTTGTATACGTCATTACAATAGTCTAATGTTTTAGAATTTTGCATTATTGTTATTTTCCTTAAGTTCAACAAACTGATATTCTAGAAGCCACTGTTTTGCAACACCGTAAAATTGGTAATTGGAGTGAGCGATCCATTTATTTTATAACAGTAAGTTTATTTTATTTAGTTCGAAGCTCTTAGTAAAAATTCATTTAATTGAAATTTAACGAAGTACTTTTGTTTTTTTCCTCACATGTGCTTCATTTAACTTAATTTGGTAAAATATGCAGTGATGATCTATAGGAGAAACTATGAAGATCAATCAACAAAGATTTACTTTTATTCTAATTAACTCAACTAGAAATATAGTTATTGGAGACTCTTTTGTGTCGACAAGTTTTTTTAATAATTGGATTGAATTTAAAATTAAGGACCACTAAAATAAGAGTCAACTGTTGCCGTAATTTATGAGAATAGTGTGAATGCGAAAAGTGAAATTTTAAATTTTAGTATGGAAGAGCAAAGATAGAAACATTTCGCTAAAATACAGCAGGAACTCTCTGAATTAGCAGTAAAGACCGAACAACACAGAATCACAAGCGGGAAATCAAAATTTAGAGGAAAAAAAGTTGATTCCTTTTGAAAATTCTAAAACCAAAATTGGTTTAAATAATAAAATTGCAATGGATTATACTTTAAACCATTTCAATTTGTTGTTGTCTCCCTAGAAAAGATACATGAACAGTAAAAGTTCTGGATTATGTGAAAACAAGAAGTACAAGACAGAACACGGTTTCCGTTGACAATGAAAATACTGGCTTACTTGTTAAGTTAGATTCCAGCCAAATAAAGGCAGAGAATAATTAAGATTGTCTAGCAGACAATTCCAAAAAGCAAAGCTTGATAATATAGGTAGTAGCAAACCTTTCTTCATTCAGATAGTCAAAATCTCAGATATCCTCAGAAGTAACACACATTAAAAGTGAAATGAAATCATCTAACCAAAAGGGAAAGCCTTATAGGGTGAATTCTAAGTTCCCGAACGGTTACTGTAAAAGATCATTCTGTAGAAGCATTGGAACTTAGAATCCATAAGAGTTTTCATACATATTGTGCATTTATTTTCAGAAAAAATTCATAGTATTCATATCCTTAAAGTACACGAAAATGAGCATACAAAGATGACACGATATTATAAAAGGTGTCAGCAAATGAAACAGGAAACGGATCTTGAATTTTCCAGTACTATAATAAAAATCAACTAATTAAATTCATGCAAACTATTATGGCAATATTTGTCAGTTATATTAGCATAATAAACTTAGATATATGTTGGGGTTTTAGCATTATATGTAATATGATGAAACCCTATTAACAACGGTACACATGTAAGGCATGTGTGCCACACGCCATAACTTTTGAAAGGATTGACCTAGAGGCTTGAAATTTTGTACACACGTAGGCCCTATACAGAGGATGGTGCGAAAAATATAGCAAATCCTGTAGGGTGGCCCGGGGACCCTCAGGGGCCATTTGTATGAATTTCATAGTTCCTTTTTATCTTTTGAACAAAGAGGCCTAAAATCCTGAAATTTAGTAAATTTGTAGTGCGGTTCTAAGAAAATAAAACCAATATACAAGAAAAGTGATTTAAGCCTCTAGGGCCCCGAGGCTCCAAATACAAATCAAGCTATAACTTTTGAACGAAAAGGTCTTGGATTTTAGCAGCCATTGTATTAGAAAATTTTGTGCCCCTCCACTTATTATAGTCACGTGCCGCTACTGCTCGTAACATTTTGATGCTAAAACCCTTATATTGTTGGATAACGATGCCTTAACTAATTTTTTTGATATATTAAATGTATTTTTTTGCATACATTTTTGAAGATATTACATAATTTTTATCAGCACTTAAGCTTGGAGAACAGGATTATAGAGTGTGTGATGAAACTTAAAATTTTTCAAATACCTTCTTAACATACAAATTCTATTTTATGACCCCTCCCCCCTCCCGTTTTAGAAGGATACAGGAGAGAAAGTTTTTATTATGTAGAATCTGTTCATTAAATGAATCTTCTGATATGCGAAGTCAAATACAAGATAAGCTTGGTCGAAGGTTTAAATTTTAATCCGGAAAAGACCAACATATTGCTAATCAATAAACTTAAGCACAGCACTCCACAAACTATTTCGGGAATTGTCTTTGACAATAGATTGAAATTTGATGAAGCACTTGTTATTCTTAAAATATACGATTAATCTCATTGAAATATGCTATTAATTCCTCAGGCCTTTATGATCAAAATTTTTGATCCACGATATCATTTAATAAATTTTTTATAATGCTGAAAAGAAACTTGACCATTCAAGCAAATGTAGCAAAAAATTTTGTACAATGAAATAAAATTTTTTATAAAAGTTAAAGGCAAAGATAACAATTAAAAAAACAAAAACCATGGACTGTCTAATGTGATGCCATAATGTAATGAGAAGTCTCAGCTGAGAAAGTAGACAATCAGAAAATTGAGACGAGTTTCTAAATTTCACTCTGTTCTCCATTTGAACTAGTTTCAACGAAAACCTAGCAGAATCTTTCATTCATGCAATTAACCTAGAACCCCCCCCCCCGTCTGGAATAACGATGAAAATTGTACACAACCACCTTGATATATTTTCAGATATCAGAGATATTAGTGGGCTTAAAGGTAAGAAATTGCTACCAGTGTGCCATTAAAAAAATAATTTGAGTGGTCTTATGTCTTGTCCACACACGAAAAGCATGAATGAACATGCACCTTTTTTTTTTTTTTTTTTTGATATACTGACAACAGGTCCGAGTTTTTCAGTATGCAAGCTTACTGTTCGTGTGTGTGTTCATACTCAGCACTGGAAACACCTTCGTGTGTGCGTATTGGTTATGTTTGGCCAATAAGAATGCACTTTAAGAATTTATATGTAACAGATAAAGAGGTGCAAGAGGCTGTTCTGCAATAGCTTTAACAGTAATCCAAGGATTTCTTAATGGATGACATTTAAGATTTGTGAGGCAATGGGAAATTAGTTCAGCATCCTTCTCTCTAACTACCTTTATGGTGTAGGAAAATTACAAATTTATTCAATCCATATTCAAAATGGAATTCATAAGTCAAATTTAATACTTATTAACAGAAAAAAGAAAGAAAAACTAATTTACACTTCATAATCTACTGTAAAAACTTTCAAATTCAATTTTTTTTTTAAATAAGAGAAATTTCACATTTGCACATTTAATATTTGTAACTTTTTGAAAAATGACCTTGTATTTTAGAAATTGCAATTTTTATAAATAGCTCACATTCTTTCCCCTTGCCCCCTACAAAAAATATATATAAAAGAAATATTATATAAGCATAGTAATGTGGAAAAAGAAAGATTTAAATTCATCAATCTTCACAAGTAACTACCATTTCAATAACTGAAATGACCTTCCACAAAATAAATGTTTTTTCTTGTTCTACTTGCTTGTCAGGAGACACCGAATCAAAACGGAAAATAGCTAAAGAATCAACATGCAATAGGCAATTTGCAATGCCTGCTTTAGATTTCTAGGGTTTTTAAAGAAATTTTACTTTTAAAACAGTGAATGACATGAATAATTCATTCCAAAAAGCATCATTTTTATTCAATATTTAACAGCAAGAACAATAAAAAAAACCCATTTAAAATTTCTTCTCCCCAAAAAATTACTAATATTTTACAATATTTTAAATAACTGCTAAATATAAATAACTGGTCTTTTAAACATCAAACTGATTTTTCTCAATAGCCTAGGAAAACAAAAGGATGATTTTTATTACATTTGCATTAGATTCAAATAAGTGATTTCAGATATTTTTTTCAAAACTACAAAAATAAAAATCAACTTTAACCTATAAATTTTCAAGGAGCATCAATGCTAAAACATATGCAGATATTATATGATTTAACTAAAGCAATGTAAAAAAAAAAAAAGTGTAAAACTTTTCTCATCTCAAAAATACTGGTCAAAGTTGCAGTGTAAGAGTCTATCTTTTACTTATGCCAGTTAACAGTAACAGTCAAATGTCAATAACAGTCAGTTAAAGTCAATTTTAAATTATATTAAAAATTAATTTATTATGCCATTATAGGGCAGCTGTAATTTTCAGAATTAAAATATTATGAAAATAATAATAACCAGTTGTTTGAAGTTTTCATTAGTCATTAACATTAGCCTTTTACATAATAATTACAATAGATTAAATGAGCAGATAAGTAATCTTCATAGTAAATCTGCTGCTTGTATTTATTTGAAAACAGAATTAGGATTTGGATTCCACATATTCATATGACACACTTTTGCCAGCAATTTTCTCCTTGCTCCAGCTTTTAGGGCATATGACTCATGTCAGGCTCCTGTGAGGCTCCATTCTCATCTCAAAAAATAAAACTTTCTCAGAGCTGCCAAAACCATGATGTTCATTCTTAAAACGCAGCTGAATCCATCTGGACTTGAGAAATGTTTTAAGGGGGCTTGCTTTCTTATCTGCATGCTTCAGCAATTAGCACTGCAAAGTGACAGGATGCTCTCTAGTCAGTGATCTTTTGCATCATCAATGCAAAATACGTCATGACAATGACATTCAACAGATTGCAAATGGTATTTTCAAACAAATAGCACTCAAATTTTATGGTGGAGAAAGAAGTTTCATTTACTTAGAAAATAAATCATTAAAAACGATCATAGCACTTTCTTGCAAGAGAAGTTAAATTTATTGATTTCTAAATAGTATTTTTTATATAATTATTCTATTTCATTTCAAATCAATAATTTTAAAAACTGTACCAAATGAGTGTTTTTAATAGCCTAGGAAACCTAAATATGACATTAGCTCTTCTTCAGCCTTGTCTTAAAAAAAAACAAAAAAAAAGCATTCATCAAATAAGCATGCAAGTCATTTTTTTACTGCATCAAGTTTGAATATAAGCTCGTAATAAGGTGTTAATGCTATAATTTGATAGCAATGGCATTACATGCAACAGAATAGTGCTGAAACTTCCAAGTGTTAAATGATAAAATTGCAACAGAAGAAAAAAAAATTGTGGAAAAATTTGCACATTAGTGAGCAAAACGGGGAGACAATGTAACAAATCTATTGACAGAAGAAAGAAGGAAGCAAAACCTGATGAGAGGAGACAAAATTCCCCCCCCCCCTCAACAAAACTTATTTTAAAGATGCCTGTTTTTCTACTGTGCCAAGTAGGGCTGGCACTCTGCCTACCTGAAACCTTTCTGGAAGGATAACTGATGAAAGTGATCATACAAGGGTGAAAGACAAGTTGTGAGGGAGGGATTTCCCTCAAATGACACATGTCATTCCTTTCAGAATTAATGCCAGATTAATTCCTTTTGTATACTAAACCTAGACAATAAAAGGCTACTCATGGGCATGCTAACAAAAACTCTTAATATCTTTTAACCACTCCAAGTCTTTTGTATATCTTTAATTAACCTTGCACTTTTTCCTTTTTTTTTTTTTCCCTTTCCTATCAGACTTTCTAGCTGGAGACAATACAATCAACACATAAGTAACATTGACTTGATCTAAAGACTTATATAATTAGCAATACAGGGTATACTGATATTAAAAACTTAAGTTTCACTTTCTGTCAACTAATTTTTTTTATTTTATAGTTAAAATGAAAAAATGGATATGATTCTATTTTTTTTAAAACCTATTAAATCACAAATTTTAATTAATATTTGGAAATTTATAAAGTGGTAGTTTAATAAAAAAAATGTGTAAAGTGAAAAACAATTATGTAACTGATTTTTTATCTAACCCAGGAGCCAAATTTGGCTTAAGGATGACCTAATGGTCATGTACACATTAAAAACAAATTTTTTAATCCAATTAAAGAAATTAAAAACTTAACTTAAATAGGCTATAAAAATTGGTCCACAAGATCCAAATTAATTTTTCAGAGTATGGTAGTTCTTTGAGTTATCATTGAATTAAATACATTTTAGGTAATGAGAAACCATAAATTAACAGAAACATGCTTTGAAAAACATTAACAGTAACTTTCAATGCACATTTAATTTTGATTTTAAAAAAAAAATGAACAAATGACTGCACAGTATCTTTAATTTTTTAGATGGTCAAAGTCTTAAAAGAAAACGACTAATTATTAAAGCATCTCAAAGAAGATTTTACATGTATAGGGCATTTCAAAAAAGCTACAAAATTTTCAGGGAGTATATAAATTTATGCAGAAGATAGATAGAATTTTTCTAATGTCATATCACACAAAAATGCTTCAAGTTTATTACACAGGGTGAAGCATTTATCTTGAGACAACTGAATATCTTGGAAACTAAGCATTATATGAAAAAATGTCCAAAATCAAAAGTGAATTATTTCGCCGGGGAAATTCATTAGTTAAAAAATTACCCCCCCCCCCTTTCTGAGGGAGGGGGTAACTTTGAAATTTTAAATAGAAACCCCTATTTTTAATGGTATATTCAGATTGTACACAATATTCAAGAAATGTTTTATTCTTGGTGTTTTTTCAATTGATCCAACAGTTTAGGAGATACAAGCCATGAAAATGTGGAACTTTTAAAGTTTTCCATCTTGACAAGTTTTCCATCTCAATAGATTGCTCGAGCAAGGCCGATGGAGTGGCCACCAGATTTTTCCTTCTGATTGTTCATACCACCCTTATCTACAAATGCTGTTAATCTCCAAGCTTGAAATATCACTCTCTCTTGCATCCATGATGCTGGAATATTACATGAATGCATAAGATAAAATGACTATAGATGGGATATCATCTGCATTATCAATGGCAATTGCATTACTCAATTATCAATGGCAATTGCATTACTCAATTATCCAAGGCAATATTTCAGATGTTTTGCTGCATTAAGACATTTCAAATTATTCTGTATGTCCTTGAATAAGTTCTATTCAAAACATTCAGTATGCATAAAGGAGGCTTCAGCCTCTGCATTGAACACTAAGGGTGTGTCTAAGGAGTGTAGGACATTTACCACACCGGACATTTACCACCGGACAATTGCCACATCGGACATTTACCACACCTAACTGCTTCAGCATCGTTCTTGTTCAGAGAAATTCTTGTAATTAATAACTATAAAAGAAAAACGACAAACTGATCACATACTGGAAATTAAATATTTATTCAAGGTAAACAATAACAAATATGATGGTGATGATCTTCAATAAGACTTTCAATTCAATCAGATAGCATGGCCTATACCGAACAAATGTACGAACCCTGTGTAAAAAAAACTCTTTCTTTATAGAATTAGTTTTGTCCAAGATTTTAAGTAAAACAGACAAGTGACCGGTTGGAAGACACTGCCAGAATTTTTAATCAGTATAGGCAATGCTATCCAATTATTATTCACATAGTATTTATGTTATTATTTTTTACACTCTAGTAATTTGTTGGATTCGTCAATAAATAAATAAATTCAAAGTTGTATAGTTGAATTGAAAGTCCTACACCATCATATTTATTGAATTAAAATTTTATTTAACTTAAAATAAAGATTTTTATAGAGCTTCATTTATTTTGTAAAACTGTATGCCATATTTTACATTTTTATAATCGAGTGTCATAATATTTCTTTGTGAAATTTTTTTATAAAGATCGGTTGATGTTGATTCCTATTAATTCAGCTTTTTTGGTGGATTTTCGAGCTTGATCTAGCGATGTTTCCATGCGAGCATCGGATGGGACCCGGGATGAAACCTTTATCACCACGCCGTCCACAATCTTAATTCTTTATTATCTAATATTATTTTCGGCTACGTTTATCCTGACGCATTAATTATGGTTCCGATTGAATTGAAAGTCCTACACCATCAAATTTATGTTATTGTTTACCTTGAATAAATATTTAATTTTGTCGTATTTCTTTTATTATTAGTTATTATTCACATAAGTATTTAAGTTATTATTTAATTTTTACACTCTAGCATTATTGTTTACCTTTTAGTTTTATTTTCCGTATGTGAATAGTTAGTTGTTTTTCTTTTATAGTTATTAATTACAAGAATTTCTCTGAACAAGAACGATACGGAAGCAGTTAGGTGTAGTAAATATCCGATGTGGTAAATGTCCAGTGTGTTAAATGTCCAGTGTGGTAAATGTCCGGTTCCCGTGTCGTCTAAGAAATCCGACCAGACGATGCAGACTATCTGTCTTGGTCTGGTTGTCATTGTATTATGGGATAACGCGGTCATGTGAAGTAAATTCATTATCATCGACAAATTAAGGAAAAATTAATTTAATTACATTAAGACAAAAAACAAAGCCTCAAAAATTGAAAATAGCCTTTTAAAATAAGGCTGCTCAGTGAAATTATTAAAGTGAAAGTACTCAAAAAAGAAGAATGGCATTGCTGGCGATGGAATTTTATGGGTTTCGAATTTCACTGGTTTCACTGGTTCTTGTGTTTTTAACTATAAAATTCACATAGCATAATAATTACACTTCAAAATTACCTTTTTATCCTCACATATTTAAACTGGTTTTTAATATTTCCAAAATGTATGGAATTTTATGCATCAATCTAGGTCTATACTTTTAAACGCATTTTTTTTTAAAACTGCCTTTAGTGTTGTTTGTATTCCTAAACCCTTAAGGCTATAGAGGTTTGGTTCTTCAATCTCGATTTTGTCACCAACAGATTGCAAAGAAGAATTAATCACATTACAAATTTGTTTAATTACAGAACTTATATTTGTGAAGTCAACCATATTTTAATATTTTTATTTTTTATATAAAAGATATAATGGTTTAATGCTCAAATTAACAGCCCAAGATCTATCCTATACCCATAATCCTGATGGGCAAAGGGAAAGAAGAAAAAAAAATAAAACAAAAATACGAATAATATATGGTAGGTCATATACAAGTTAATAGAGAGTTTAAGTTACACGTTAACATGAAACGTCAGTGGCATTTCAGTACATGAATGACGTTGCAGAAACGTCACTTCTGCATAAAATCTTCACGTTGACGAGTAGAGTTCACGGAGCTACATGCGCTTTTCCATTTCTTTGACCATAGCCTATAACAATGATCAGTGCGTTTTTCTATTGTTGTAGGTTAAGCATTAACAATAATATTTCAGTTACTTAAATTGGTTCTGTAGGGCCGTAACAATTAAAAATACTGCACATTTAAATATACAAATAGTACATTAAAATATTTAAGCGCATAAAGCAAGCCATGTTTCTTTACTTTCACTATTCATATAATTTTATAATATGGATGAGTAGTGCGTAAATTCATATAAACTTTTTAATTTTATTAAAATATTATAATAATAAATTTTCTATTTCAATAAAAAATATTATGAATTTTTTTATATGGTAAAAAAAAAAAAAAATAAAATTTTAAATATTGTAAAACATTTCAATTTTCGTCTTAAAAATTATTTGTTGAGAATTCTTTTTAAGGTTTTTATCTCTTGAATATTATTCTATTCCATCTTTATGGGCAATAAATATATTATTATTATTATTATTACTGTGTGTTGGACGTGTGGATTTTTGCTCTGCTTAGATATGGCTCTTACACTTGGTAATTATGTTTTGATTTCTTAGAATTTTATATCAATAGATTCAGGAATACCTACAGATCTGAATTATACTTGGTAAGCAGTAATCATAATCCTAGATTATTTAAAAGGGACAATTTCTTTTATCGAACTGTAATTCAAAATAGACTTACTGCTGAGATCATACAAAACAACAATGGATGGCTCATTAAACAATTGACTGAATGAGAAAAGTTGATTGTTACATCGCAGCATCCTGTGTCATATAAATAAATAATCTATCATTATTATCTTTAGCTCTGAAGAGAAACAGTGAAAAATTAATAAGTGATAGATAGTTAGTACAGTTTCTGGCCCAGCTTTGAAGTGATAAGTCGTCTTTATGTCTGAAAATTGTCCACGCTGTCTCAAGTCCCTACCGGACCATGGAGAATACCCTACATGTTCAATTTGTAAAAATGGTATGCACTATGGGTGTTCACTGGCAGAATCAACGTGGCGAGGCATGGCACAACAGAAAAAAGAATCATGGAAATGTGCAAGTTGTCGTAGCAACAAACAAGTCAGAGCCGGAGAGATGGCAACCAAACGACCAATGAATGAAGAGGAAGAAAACGAGACCATTATATCGAGCCAAATGACGAGTCTACAAGCATTGCATGAAAAGATTGATCAGCTTCTACCGTTAAAGAAAGCGGCGCTAGACTTGAAAATATGCATAGAACTGGTGAAGTAAATGAAATAATAAAAAGTCTAAATTTCTTGTCAGACAAGTTTGATGATATTGAACAGAAACAACAAATTTATGAGAGTAAATTAACAAAATTAGAAAATGAAAACACCAAACTATGGTTAGAAAATGAGAATATTAAGATAATGAATGAGGACTTAGTTATACGTATGAATAGTTTAGAACAGTATAATTGCTTAAAAAATATAGAAATCACAGGTCTAAAATATAATACAAATGATGAAATTATCCCTAAAATTGAGGAGCTAGCAAAAATTCTGAATACAAATTTTGCAAAGGAAGATATAAGTACGGCTTATCCCATTTCAGTAGGAAGGAGTAAAATAACAATGGTTAAATTTACAAACAGAAAAGCTACCCAAAATTTCTTGCTTAGTAAAAAAAAGTTACGAGAAATGGCACGGAATAACAATCAGTTAAAGGATATTTATATTAATGAAAATCTGACAAGTGCAAATCATTCACTCCTGTTCAGGGTGAAACAGGTTGCTAAAGAAAGAAATTGGAAATATGTATGGGTACAACAGGGAAAAAGTTTTGTACGTAAAAATGATAGAGAAAAGGTGATAAATATCTTACATAAAGAAGACGTTGAGAAACTATAATTTTAAACTGTATTAATCTTTCTTCTGTTTTCCTGGTACAACGGATTCGATGTAGATGACTGATATTATTTCTTAACAAAATGTTTATTTTTCAATTATATTTTATTAACATTAGAAGTATAAGAACATACTGGAACGAATTTGAACTTTTCGTATATAATAATGATCAAACATGTGGTATGTTTATCCTACTTGAAGTGAACATTAATATGGGAGAACAAGAACTGTTTAATTTAGATGGTTTTAGCAAACATTGTTTTTTAAGAAAAGACCAAAAGGGCAGAGGAGTGATGATTTTTTATAAAAACAATTTAAAAATTACTTTTGATACTGTTTTTTGTTTACAGGAATGTGAGGGGATAACAGGTTCATTTCAATTAATAGAAGAGTCGACGACAGATGGGTGTTCATTTGCCTGTATATATGGACCCCCTAATAAGAATTTAGATGTTTTTTTAAATTCATTAAAATCATATATTGAAGCAAAAAAGAAACTAGAAAATTTGGTAATTCTAGGAGATATCAACATAGACTTATTAAACCAAAAAAATAAGTACGTTGATAAATACTTGTTGATTGCTGCCCAAAATGGAATCCTTCAAAAAGTGAACTCTTCAACCAACAAGAACTGAGATATATAATGGAAAAGTTACTAACAATGGTTTTAAGCAAGAAAGAATGCGCATGGTTGGTAAAGTTTTTACCAGAATGATAGCAACAATTCAGCTGCATTGCGAGCATATAGTCGTCTAAAAGGACTGCGAAAAGGGCCCATGTCAGATACTGGATAGTGAAAAATGATAAAGAAATTGGAATCGACTGGCGATTTGGCTGTCGCACCAGGAAGAGGACGGCGCCAGATAGCAGACGAAGTTGAGGACGTGGCTGTTGCAATGGTGGACAGAGCTTTCTCTTCTCAACTTTCTGCAAGAAGTACTCAAGCATCAGCACGCGAATTGTATATCTCATGGTCTACGATGCGAAAGGGCTTGCGATTCATTCTGCTTAGGTACCCATACAAGATTCATCTGGCACAACAGCTAAAGCCTCAAGATCCCACTCAACGTGTTGACTTTGCTTATCATTTTCTGGAGAGGATGATTGTTGATGACCAGTGGCCGTGGAACATTCTATGGTCAGATGAAGCACATTTCACCCTAGAAGGAGCGGTGAACACGCAGAACTGCCGCATATGGGGTGCCTCGCTCCCCCATGTCGTGCATGTAAAGCCATTGCATTCTGAATACGCGACTGTGTGGTATGGATTCACCGCTGATTTTATTTCAGGCCCCTTATTTTTGAGGAAGTGATACAACGAGGTCCTGTAAGATGTTCTGTGACAAGTGCACGGTATTGTGAACTTCTTGCACAGCATGTGATTCCTGCCTTGCGAGAACGACGATGTTTGGAAACCACTACCTTCATGCAAGATGGAGCACCTCCTCATATTTGTCAACTAGGAAAGAACTGCTTCGTGCCAACTTAGATCAGCATTAGACTTAAAAAATTTCCAGATGCGTGGCCTCCACTTTCTCCGGATTTGAACCCGTGCGATTTTTGGCTCTGGGGATATTTGAAAGATCGGGTCTATCAATAAAGCATACAGAATGCCTGAGCTGAAAGCCAGCATTAGACGACATGGCTCAGACATGCCCCGGAAGACGCTTCATACAACAATTGATCATGCTGTGCTACACTTTCAACATGTCACTGATGCAGGAGGACATATTGAACATATGCTGTAATGAAACAAAACTTTGACTGCTTGTTTAAAACAATAAAACTAGTTTTAAATCTCCATTTGTTATTCCACAGTGCCATATTTTCACCTAGTGGTGTAAATTTGCACTAAGTTTTTTCTTTCCGGAATTATCTCCCCTATGGTCTGAATAGCATACATTTCAATTTGCATCACAATAGGTTCATTAGATTGGGCTCTAGAGAGCTCTGAATAGGAGAACTTATTTTATAACCACCCTGTATAATAAGGGTGAGTCAAATGAAAACCGCAAAATTGTAATTAAAATTCCAAATTTCGTCCAACCGTGTTTTAAGGCTGCAGATTCGTTAAAAATGAGTAGTAAGAATATCCGGTAGGTGGCAGGAAAGTAGAGACAAGCAAACAACGTCACAGCAGCAGTTTAAAGATCATGTAACAAAGAAGAACAGCGTTCAGTTATCCTATTTTTGAGTAGTGAAGGTGTGAAACCGATTGAAATTCATAGAAGAATGATTCTTCAATATGGTGATGCATGTCTGTCACAGCGGCAAGTTTATGAATGGAGTGTGAAGTTCAAAAATGGTATGACAGAAGTGTCAGATGCCCCTCGACCGGGTCAGGCACAACGAGTTGTGACGCAGAGAATATTGCAACAGTTGAAGCCTTAGTGTTTACCACATGTTTGGGCCACTCAAGGAGGCAATGGGTGGAAAGAAATCCCATTCAGCTGAAGAGGTACAGCAGTCCGTGCACGAGTGGCTGCGCAACAACCAAAAGAAATTTTTTCAAGAGGAATCTATGCAGTTTGTAAACGCTGGAAGACATATATTGAATGTAACGGAGACTATGTAGAAAAATAATAGAGTTGCTATTCACGTTTACTCGGTAATTAAAAATTATAAAAAAAGTTTTGCGGTTTTCATTTGAGTCACCCTCGTATTAATCTTAATATAGTTACTTCTTTGATTAAGATAAGATTTCAAAATTTCAAGGAATTTCCCTAGTACAATAACTCCTTCCAATTTATCTAGGAGTTTTTGGTGGGAAACCGTGTCAAGGCTCTCGAGATATCGACATAAATGCGATCAATTTGGGTAGTTTGCTCAATCGCTTGATCAATTTTTACAAAGAAGGAAGCCAGGTTAGTTTCAGTGGAGTGCTTTTTTTTTAAACCATGTTGATCTTCAGATATCCAGGGATTAATAACTTTTCTTAGTCTAACAGTCATAATAAATTCAAGTAAATTAGCCAAAATAGAGAAATAGGACGATAGTTTTTGACATAATGAATATCACCACTTTCATAGATAGGCGTCGTGGTCAATCTTCTCCAGGGGGTTTGAAAAAATCCTCTGTTCAAGCACTTCTCAAAAATAATAAGTGGTTCGAAAATTAATTCACGGCCTCTCTTCAAAATAAATGAGGACAGTCCATCTGGGCCTGTTGATTTTTTTCGGTCGTTAAAAGGCCAACCGTACTTCCTGTCTTTCCAGAGGGTAAATAAGTACTAAGTTAATATTTGAAGACCATTCTTCTTCTTTAATTTCAAGTCCTGAAATATCAAATAACTGAGAAAAATGTTCAGTGAAGTTTTCAGCAATGCCACTTTCACTAAATGTCTGGGTGTCTTCATCGATACTCATACTAATTGGAGAATAGGTAGATTTAGCATTTCTATAAAATTTTCAAAGTTTTTATTATAATTATATATTAATATATGTCAATAATATTTATATATATTTATTTATATAGATATATATTTAGACTTTTTGATGTTAAATTTGGCCATTTTCAGGGGTTGAAATAAAAAATCAAACTCGCGTAAACGCTAACGTGGGAAAGCAGAGTTTCACGTCGAACTCGCCACGTTTTTCCGTGACAGGCAACGTGAATGACGAAATGGAAACGTCACTCGCGTCGTGCACGTAGCTCCGTGAACTCTACGAGTCAACGTGAAGTTTTACGCGGAAGTGATGTTCTTGCAACGTTATTCATGTTATCTCGTAGGCGTCGCGTACAAAAACATCACGAGCGTTTCATGTTAGCGTGTCACTTAAACTCTAGTATTTCAATAATCTAAAAAGTTATTTATGATAATATTATACATTAAAAAATTATTTTTATTTATGACAATAATTTTAACAATAATAATAATAATAATAATAATAATAATAATAATACATGTATTTCCCACATGAAGATAGAATACTATAAAATTCATAAGATAAAAGCCCTAAGAAGTATTCTCAACAAATATTTTTAAGACGAAAAGTAAAATGTTTAACAATATTTAAAATTTTATTTATGATAATATTTTTTATTGAAATAGAACATTTATTATTAAAATATTTCAATAAAATTAAACGTTTATACGAATTACATATCACTCATCCATATTACAAAATAATATGAATAGTTAAATTAAAGAAACATGGCTTGCTTTATTTTTTTTTTTTAATGTACTGCATTTACATTTAAATACACAGTATTTTTAAGGCCCTACAGAACTAATTTAACTAACTGAAGTATCATTGTTAATGCAGAGCCTACAACAATAGAAGAAAGTACTGATCATTGTTGTAGGCTATGGTTTATAAAACAGGAAACACTGATCACGTAATCAAAACATCCGAGGCACGTTACGTGAAACTTAACGACTTCTACGGACAATGAACGTGAACGTGAAATTTGTCATCGATGACGTTGCACACGGACGTCGCGTTTCACGTTAACGTGTAACTTAAACTCTCTAATAATAAAATATCTTCATTCATTTAAACCTGATTTTAAGTTTTGCTAAGTTCCTTATATATTTAATATTTTTTGGGAGGGCTTTGGTAAAATTCACAATCAACGTTTTTAGAAAGATTGAGCAACTAATACACATTATAAAACAAACTATTAAGGATTAACAGCTCACACAATAAGAAAATAAAATTTAGAATAACTATCCAAATAAAATTTATATTAAAAAACATGCAAAAAAAAAAATAAAAAATAAAAAATCTTATTCCCTTAGGATCAACAGACTACTAATAAAATAAATATCCTGTCACCACAAGAACCATTTACTCAAAACCCACTGGAGTTTTCTCTTGAAGCCAATACTATTAACACAATAGACTTAAAACATATGTTATTGATGGAGGAGTGGTTGCATCATATCCATCAGCTCAATTTCCTAGGCATGGGAATTTTAAGAGTAAACACTAAATCCCCTTGATAATGACCCATCCTGTCTACATCTCTGAGGAACGCTATCAGTTCTTCCATTTGGGCCTTCCCTGTCCATCTCCCCTCTGTTAAAGCGAACATCATTTTAAAGCAGATTAAAGTAATAATAACAGAGTAACAAAAAAGTAAGTTCAAGTGCAAGAATACATCTTATTCAAAGTATCATCAGAGTGAATAAGAGTGAACAGAACATTTTGCAAGATTGTGTAAACATTTTAAAAGATTATTTTGTAGAATTATTCAAGGAAATAATTTTAAAGGATTTAAATTTCGTTTTGTTTCAAAAGTAGCCTTCAACTCAGTTAAGTTGAATATATAAAGAAGACAGAATTCCAATAAGAAAAAGGTTAAAATACATAGTCTATCATTTTCATAACACTAATCTGTCTACCCCCCCCCCCCCCTTATATCACTGTAAATATGAATAGCTAGATAAACTTTTAAATCCTTGTATACACACAAAAATCTTTAAGAGTTCATAATAAAGAAATAATATCTTTTAATCAGGTTTATTTAATTCTCAGGACGAATAAATAGGGCTCAAAAGCAATCATATTTTTTTAAAAAAAATACATTTAAAACTGTTTATTAGTGATTATGAAATTGATGAAATACATTGTAATCCCAGCATACATTTACTATAAAATGAGAACTTCTACGGAGATTTAGTCTAGGGGTTTTTCTCTTAATAGTTTGTTCAATTCCACATTTGTCACTATTCTTTTGGTTCAACTTACATTTGTTCAGTCTCCAGTAATTATAAACATGTAACCCTATTTTTTTGGTTCAACATATATTTGTTAGCTTTGGGAACATGTTCCTGTAAAACATGATGCTGATATATCTTGTGATTTCATAGGGTTACTTCTACATAGAAATGTACTTTTGGCTAGCAAATTTCAATACGTTGTTTTTTTTAATTTATTATTATTATTATTTGTAAATAACCATAAAAAGGAGTATTTTTTTTTTTTAATATAGATTCATTCTCAAACCATAGCACAATACAATATAAATATTTCCATTAGAAAAGAAACACTTTAGAGCATTACTTTTGACCAGATACCCCAAGAGACTATTGAAGAGGCCTTAACCCTGCTGCACTACTCATGTTGGGACGATAAGAGAAGCTACTCATACGCCTGTGAGGCGCATCATAGTAACTAATGGATTATTGAAAAACTAATTATTTTTATAAGTTATTTTATTATGAATCTATATTTATGTATGTTATCGATAAAAAAACACAATATATGAAAATATATTATAATTTTTTATTATCAAAACTTAAATTATTTAGATCTCTTCAAAAAGCTTAACATTTTAACAGTCTTTTTTTCATAGGAACTTTAAAAAAAAAAAAAAAATAAATAAAAATAAAAATTACACATTTCTTCTTAAAAATTACTTAATTAGGAAACAATCAAGTAGAAAAACGTAATAAGGTAACAATTTAAAATTTTTAAAGGCACTCGGTGCAAACGTCAACTTTATGTTCCCCACATATGGATTTTTGACACTTATCGCAGGTCATTTTGGACATCCTCTTCTTTTTAGAAGTACAGTAAACACAATATCTTTTTTTTTTTTTGGTTGTGATGGACCATCATCTACTGCAGAAGTGTCTTCGGAAGGTTTTTTCAAGATACCTTCTATAGTTTCTCGTATATTATGTTTCAAATTGGGTGCTTCTTATCTATTTTGCACCCATTCAGTTGTCAACTGCGTACTAAGTATTTCCGTGAATTGTCTACGACTCAAAGATTTCTCATTTTCTGTTGACATATTGTGACAATATATAACATATGAATTCACAAAAGTCATATTCAAAATATTATACAAAATAGCCATGGGCCATCGGTTAGTCTTCCTTGAGCAAGGCATAGAGGAAGTCATTTGGTCGAATGTATCAACGCCGCCCTTGGTTTGATTGTAAAACATGAACATTTCCGGTTTCCCCGTTTCAGTATTTAAAATCCCTTTTTCGTCACATGAAGATAAAAGGTACACCATTTTAGCTGGCTTTGGTTTGTAGGAAACCAAAGTCAAACATCCATCATAGGCGAACATGGATGTACCAACTGGTCGTAGCCGGGTGTTTTTCATCTCTTCGGGGATTTCCCGTTTATTAGACCTAATCGTGCCAACAAGCGTGAGTTTATATGGTTCAGCAAGTAACGACTTCGCCAAGGGTACAGAAATGAACCAATTATCACACGTTATGTTACGATTAGTGCCATGTATAGGACGGGATAATTCTTTCACGTAATACTCTCCCTGTGGCAATCCTTGGGTGTCGGTGGCTTTTCCAATATATGGCAAAGTGTTCACCATATATTTTGCTCCATTGTCACACATCATAGGTATTTTGATGCCATACTTATTGGGCTTGTTAGGAATATACATCCGGAAGGGGCACCTGCCTCGGAATCCAACTAACTCTTCATCTATTGTTACATAGTTCCCCGGTGTGTAATTTGACTTACACTGCTGTATTAAAAACTCCCATATCTTCCTGACTGGAACAAAAGGATGTTCTTGGCAGAGAGTAGTACGTAAAGTCTTGTCATCCATTCTAAGACAACGAGTGAGAAAGTTAAACACTCCTTGCTCATCACAGCTACGTACCTAGACCCTGAAAAGGTACTATCAAATAGCTCCGTTGTAGACAGGTGGTTATCTTTCATCGCAGCAGTCAGAGTCAGAATGCCGAAATAGGCTCGAATTTCAATTGAGCAAGTATCTCTGCAGGTAGCATGGGTATTTCCAGCAGGTCGTTTAACAGAAATTTCCACATTTGTCCACTTCACTATCTCATCAATAATGTCTTCCGTGATGAATAAGTGAAAACAAAAAACAGGCTCATAGACATGTCTACACATTCTGGTTGGACCTCTTGAAGTATGTACAATATTGATAGCAGCAGTTCTGCTACAGCTTTGGCCTTTAGAAGTAGACCAACAGTGTTGGTTCTTCCCTCTCAAGTTTTGACGTGCCGGAACAAGAATACGATGATCAGTACTGGATTGCTCCAAAGTCTCGGAATTTTCTGGAGTAATAGATAGCACAGTTTCTTCAACCCTTAATACACTAGAATCTTCTGGAATTTCATCTTCTATGTATCCTTCTTCTACATCTTCCTGAGCATCATCTTCGCTAACATGATCTTTAATTTCAGAGTCGCTTCCCAAAAAGTCAACATCACTATTGTGATCGCTTTCTTCTAGCAAATTGGCTATTACAGCATCGTAAGCCTCCTATTGCTTGTCATGATGTTAAAATATCAAATCACACCTATAAAGATGATAAAACTCGTTGATATTATCCAAAAATAAAGAAAAGTAACTAACATGTTAATAGCGCAAAAGTTACATAAAAGCTACTCATACGCCTTTGGAGCGCCAGGGGTAGTGATATTAGCCAAACTAACAAACTTACCGCAGTGAAACAGCCGCCCCGCTCAACGTACTCCCGACAACTGAGATACCCGAGAATGTGAATGAGATAAGCGCGAAGGGTGAAAAGAGGAGCGCTATTAAAAATGCGTGGGCGCCTTTGTGACATAGAGTAGTTTTCTAGGGTTAAGAGAAACTCCTTATAAAACTTTTTAAGACCTGTACAGACAAAAGTTAAGAAAATGCAAGATAACAGAAGAGGAAGGGGGAAAACAGGAAAAGTAAACCATGAAAAATGCAAAGACATTGAATTTTATACATCTTGCCAGTATTTAGCAGACAATTATCTATCTACCCCTTTCTCTTTTGATACAGTACGAAGAAAATGGACTGGCCTGACTCTTCTAAATTCAGGAACTAAAAATTTATTTCTTATACATGTATTTTACGGGTACGTGCGCACTGTTGATTAAAAAGTTGGGCGATGAAAAAATTGTTGAAGCGCACTGTCCACTGAATAGTTGCTGGCGATTCAAAAAAATAAACTCTAATCCTTTTCATTTCAAGATGGATTCCGAATAAACAGTATGTGTATGTGCATTGCTATAAAAATAGAAAAAAACAGACGGAAAAGGAAGTTTTGGGTTCAATTAATCCTAAAATATTCAAAGTTTTTTTTCAAAAATTGATATTTAAAAAATCAATAAAAATACTAAACGGGCAGCGATAGAAATACACAGTTTGTAATTTCGAAAGTTTGTCTGCCTGAAAATTTACTGTTGTCCCAAGCATATTGCAACACACGGTGCTGCCCGTTTAATTTTTCAAATATACCAGTCATTTTTGAAACACCCGGTACGAGAATTATTACACATTAACCCCTTATATGAAATTCCTTATTAATCAGGGGTGTCCCAAAAATAAATATTTCAGTGAAATCTGATATATATATATATATATTTTTTTTTAAAGTTGCTTTTATTTATGTTTATCATGTTAAATGTGTTAAAATTTTTATTTTGTTTAAATTTTAATAGAAATGCAGGGGCAGGGCTTCTCAAAATTAACTCTCTCTTTCAGATGCTAATAAAATGTATACACAAAATTAACAATTTATACACTTAACCCACATATAACGTAATAAACATAAATAGAAGAGAGTTATTTAAAGTCCAATTCCATTGAAACAGATACTTATTTTTGGGATACTCTGCATTTTCTTTTATGCCCATGATTATAAACATTACAATTAATTAGTCTTTTTCCATAAATACGGTTCCTTCCATGAGACATCTATACTTTTTCCTTATACAAACATATGCCTATATCGTGTGTGTGTGTGTGTGTGTGTGTGTGTGTGTGTGTGTGTGTGTGTGTGTGTGTGTGTGTATATAAAACCACACTTATTAGAAAACAGTAGGGCCTGCCTACATTTGGAGTGGGGTCAAGACCATTAGCTTCTCAGGGTAGACCACTCATTCATTCTCATTCATTTTCAAATGTACTGTTTTCTAATAAGTAATAAAGTTCTAATAAGTTTCTAATGAGTTTTTCTGTTTTTGTCTACATTAGCTAGCCATACCTTTCACTTTACCCACTCGATAAAGGGCAGGGGATGAGATTTTTTTACCGGGTCTTTTGCTAAACCCACATTTTACATGATGCTCTACAACTTTCTAAATAACACATGGGGTCTAACCCCTACCCCTACAAAATTAAAATTTTCAAAATTTACCCCTTCACCCCCAGGGACGCGAAATGTTTTTATTCTGAATGAGGGGACATTAAAACCAAATAATCAATATTCATTTCCCCCCATTCTGTTCCCCTTGAGTCGTTATTTGGACCTAAAGACGGGACACCAATTATGAAACACCCTGTGTGTATATAAAAAAAAAAAAAAAAAAAATCAGGTTGTTGCAAAAGTTTCTTCCAGTTCTAGAACCTGTGCCCAAGAAGGGCTCATTTTCCGAAGGGGGTGTTCATATTTTTTCAAACAAATTATTGCATTCGATTCCTGAATATCTTTGCTATATTACATCCAAGAATCAACTTTCTGACTATACGTCTGTGAGAGCCATCAACGGCCTGAAATGGACCTTTCATGCGAGCATATTCGAGCAATAATCTTCTACGAGTATTCTGGAAAGATCAGTGCTGCGCAATGTCACCGAAACATTTGCCAACGTTTAGGTGATGGCACTGTTAGTTTAAGTACAATAGAAGAATGGTATCGCCGGTTCAGACACGGAGATAGCACTCTTCAAGATGCACCTCTCTAGTCGGCCAATCATGATTTCAGATGGTGATCTACGCCAAGCAATTGATGAAGATCACAATGTAACAACGAGGGAACTCGCAGAACAGTTCAAGGTTCACTTTTCAACCATTGCTCGGCATCTGCATGAGCTGAATCTGTCATTCAAGTTCAACCGTTTTTGTGTTGGAAAACTTTTGCAACAACCTGATATAAAACTATATAATATTAAAAAAATTACATATAGTCTATCTTTTTTCTTTTTTTCTGCAACAGTCATCTTATTCCAATCCTGAATAAACTGTTTACATATTTCTGTTCATAATTTGTCTTTATGATTTTTGATTTTTATCTGAAAATTCTTTTATTCTTTTAACTTAAAATTATAAAGAGTATGTAGTTTTTCGATTTCACTAATAAATCGCTCTACACTCACATGCCAAAAGTCATGGGATAGCAGTGGACTATTTTTTTAAGTGGCAGTAGCATCATGTGCAAACAGTATAAATATGCAAATCAGTGTCAGTAGGTTTAGTTACACTGTCATGAGTAAGGGGTGAGGTATTTACTGTGACAATGGCTACACGACGAAAGCTATCAGAGTTCGAACGTGACCTGGTATGTGGAGCACAACGTATGGGTCATGTAATATTGGAGGTAGCTCAAGAATTCAACATTCCACGGTCCACAGTTTCAAGAGTCTACCGAGTACCAACATGACGGCATTATCTCCCACCATGGACAATGCAGTGGTCGACCACACCTACTCAATGAACGGGACCAACGGCGTCCGAGTAGGATGGTCACCGCTAACAGGCAACTGATACTACACTACGCCAGATAGCATCAGATTTTAACCAGGGTGATAATGAAATGTATTGATCCGAACTATGCAACGAATCTGGTATCCATGGGATATGGAAGCAGAAGACCCACGAGGATGCCCTTGCTAACAACAACACATCGTCACATTAAAAAGAGTAAATACCTTTTGACTGTGGATGTGAAGACTATCAATGGGAGACATAAACCAACCGCTTTTCCACAAAGAAATTTAACGAACATGAATGTACATTTCGGTCGCTATGCGGCCTTCTTTCAGCATGACTGAATTGATAATACATTAACGAGGTCTATTTATATAGAATACAAGCCAATAGGAGAAATTACAGAGGAATAAGAGAAAATTATTTAATAACATCGATAAAGCTGCACCAATCAGAGAGATTCATGGGACCTCGATCCGAGTTCAATAGTTCATCAGAACGTTTTTTGGCAATTTCTAGTGATTCCAGGAAATTTAAAAACCTATAATCACTGACATGGTGCAGGATCCTATAGTTATTTGGTATTGCGGCGTGGCCAGTCTTGATAATGTGCTGTGCGAATCCAGAGCTTTCCGGTTTATGGTTCTGAGATCTCTCAATGCAGAGAAGTAGTGGCTCAACACTTAAAGACTCCATTATTGTGCTGCTGTGCACGCTATCTAGTAACGTAATACCTGCCACACCTTTCAGAAATTTCATTTCGGCTGCTTGTACCAGTGATCGGATTCTTTCGGTCATTACCCAAGACTCATGACCAATAAAATTTAATTTGATAATTATAATTTGATTAAAAAAAATTATTAAATTACTTTTGATAAAAAAACAAAAATATTAAAACCCCTATTTGAAAGAAAATTTGAAAAATTTTAATTTGGAAAAATGACATTTTCATAAAAAATTTACAAAAAAAACTTACATATGCAATTTATTTTAAAATTTATTCATTCATTCATTCATAGATATTTATTGTGTTGAAGTGTAAATCAACCAAGAACTTGTTCTAGCTAAAATTTTCTATATATATTTTTAACCAAACAGCAAATTTGGACTCTATCTGGATCGGAGTGTTTATATGCACATTAGTGGATTGACCTCTTTCCTGAGGCATGCTTCCCTGGTTTCAAACCACCTCTTTCGACTGGATTGAACTCAATCTGGATCAAAATGTTTACATGCCACTTTTTGCAGGATTGACTTGAAACTGGTCTTTTGATCGGATTTGAAAGTGTGCATGTAAATGCAGTGTATGTCAGTCATACACAGATACCTCAAGAAGTAGCTTTTATTATGTTTTCCATTTTTACCAAGTTCCCAAATGACTTTAATCTTTAGGGTAATCATTAGGGTCACCTTACGACATCGCGAGAAGGAACGTATTCCCAGATCAAGTCACCAAATCTATTTTACAGAAGACAAAACGCAACATCAGAACACGACAGAATGTAGACCCTAGGATGGAGAACTCGTAGTTTGCCACATTTACATACATGGGCCCTGAAATTGACTACCATGTTCACTCACAAGCTAACTTACCATACTCCCACATGAAACCTAACCTAACCAGTAGACCCTTTCAGCATCTTACTGACTCTGCCACGCCATCTAGCTGCTATCAGTGTTGTTCACGACAGTTATGTTTGGTAGCTAGTGGTTATATTATGGCTAGGAAGTGTTTCCAGATGTTTGGGAAGGCAACGTTCTTTGTCTTCATTTGGATATTAGTTAATAAGAACCCTCGCTTCTATTAGATAATAAACATAATACAAACAAATTGAATACAAAATTTAACAGTCATTTATGTAAATTAAAGTAAGAAATTAACTTTTCTGCACTTTTAAACTAGAGAAAAAAAACTGCAATAAGTAAATATGTAATTATTCAAATTAGAAGTCCATCCCATCTCCCCCCCCCTTTTATTTCTACATGTATAATAAATGTTAATTTTAAAAATGTCCCATATTAACATATTAATGTAGTTTAAATCCATTAAGGGTTTAAAAAATACTTAATTTATTCACCCTGTCTTTATTTTTTTATTCATCAACTGCACAATATCCAATAATAACTATTACAGAGAATTTCCTTCTTTAAAAATTTTTTTTGGCAAACTACATCTTGGCAGTAGATTCACATGCTTGTCTTGAATGGCATCTTCATTCATTTAAACTGAATTCAAATTAATAAAATCAAACTTAATAGAATTTCAGAATAAAATTACAACAACCTTGGCTAATAAATTTTTTAATTTCATTCAATTAATTATTTTTATGTGAAATTCAAGAGAAGATGATCTCTGGTTCGAGTCCACTCAAACTTCAAACATACCACAAAAGGCATGGTCTCTGGTTCGAGTCCAGGTTGCAGAATTTTTCCTTCCCTTTTCTTTTTATGTGAAATGTCTAATTATTTTTTTCCTTATTTCATTGCGTTAAAAAAATGTAATACATGGTTTTCTAATCTCTCTCTCTCTCTCTCCATCTTTTATTCAGGAATTCCAATTTTTATTAGAATTTGTCAAAGATATGTGAAAATAGGGGTAAAAAAGTTAACCATAAAGAATGATATATATTTATTAGTGAAGAAAGAGGGAAATATTTCAGCAAATAAAAGATGTACATAAACATTTAGCAGAAACATCTTACACTTTGAAATCACAGGTTCAAATCCTTTATAAAGTCAGCTGAATTTTTTTTTAAAAATAAATATGGAAATCCTGACAAACTAAATTTCATATGGAAGGTAACTCTGTTAACATCTTACAGTAGCATTCTTGTTACTTAAAGAAGGGAAAAATAGAATACTTAACTCATTTGTTATAAATGAATTAATTAAAAATACACAAAAATTCAACAATGGAAGGAACAGAAGCAACTGGTAAGCATTTATTTTCAAATGAAAAATTTCCATGGATACCTATCTTCAAATCTAGGCACTACATAGCAATCAGGGGTAAGCTTTTAATTTTAAAATTAACTTTTGTGTCTAGTCCTATTTAGCTTCAAAAGATGACTACATTATTTTTAAGTGTATTTATCAATACAATGCTGTGAACATTTTACGATATATAATTCATATATTTTGGTTAGACAAGCTCAAGATTGGAAAAAATGAAAAAGAGCTCAATAAAGAGAGAGAGAGAGAGAGAGAGAGAGAGAGAGAGAGAGAGAGAACAAAAAACTATCATTAAAGACCTTTTTTTGAATTGGGAAGTATTTTTCTATTGCTATTCTCTCTCTATCCTTTCTCTTGAAAAGTTTAGGCTCTCCCCTATCACTTTATTCTTTGCTTACCGAGCTATTGGCCAGTTTCCAATAAGTTGTAAAATCTATTTTATATTTTTGGCACCAAGGTCTTCTTGAGTCATGATCTTGTCAGAGATGCTCAGCAGATAAGAGGCTACTGACAGATAAAAAACTCCATTTCCCCTCATCTTCTGAATATGTCTGCATGTGTTGTTAAACATGCAGAGAACCAAGAGAATGAGGATAAGAGGAAGGTGATCAAAAGAAAACTATCCTTTAATATCTTTCTCAGATGGGCCCAAGAATATTTAATCTAAAATTAAAATTTTACCTCTAACCTATTTAAATGACCTACACAATTAATTTGGATGAATTACATATACAATTCCATTTATCCTTCAACTTCTACTTTAACATGAAACAATAATGAAGACTTACTTTAATAGAAACTGGGATTTAAAAAGCCAATTTCCTCATTTTTGATTCTAATCAAGTCACATAATTTGAGCATATTTTAATAAAGTTGTTTACCAAGTTGCAAATACAGTAGACTCGGAATTATCAGAGTTAATTGGGATCAAGACAACCCAATACTCTATAAAATATGGAGATCTGTTATTAAAGGGTTGCAAAATTTGATAACTAGCTGTGTTAATGTAAAGACAGTATTTATTTAATAAGTACATTACAAAACAAAGCATACACTAGTAAGATAAACAGAAGATTTTAAATTAATTTTTTGCTACAAAAGTATTTTATCATATTTTTCAGATTGAACACGCACATCAGCTCAACCAAGATACTCTAAGAACCAGGGCTCGGTTAACTGTGAGTCAACTGTAATACAATTTTTTCTTTAAATGCTTATATGTTTCTTTTAAACCAACAAAAGGTATGTTTCGGGAACAACAAATCTAAGCAGAGCATAAAGTCCAAAAATAAAATATATCAGCAGACGAATATCACAAAATGCTGCTCAAACTTGTTCTCTGGGTTCAGCACATTCCATAAATAATTAATACTGCATGGTAAGAACATTTCCAAAAGACACAATACAACCAACTTAAAGAAAGAAAAGAGAAAAAAAAAAATTTCCAGACTTAAAAATTTTAAATTTAATTGGGGTTTGTTTTTTTTTTTTTTTTTTTTAATTTATTTTTTAATTTTATTATTATTATTATTATTTTTTGTTTTTATTTTTTTAAACAAGAAAATATATTTTTCCAATATATTATCAGCTTATGAATAACATAAACGAGTTTAAAATATAAGAAACACATACAGCACATATCTATTGAGATTAAAGAATATTACATGAGAAAATATCACTATCATGAAAGCAAATAAAAGACGACACTGGTACACACGGAATTCAAACTTTCAAATTTTTAAATATTCCATTGTCTGATAATGAAGATACTGTATAGAACATGAAAACTATGTGAAGTACTTAAGGTTAAGGAGGTTTTTTTTTTTTTTAACATTATGCTTAAGATGATAACAATGATGTGATTATTTTGTAAATCTGTACAGAATTCAAATATCGCTTCCCAACTTGTCAATTTAAGATGCTGAGATAAGTATTCGGCAACTTTGGAAATGTTCTTTCAATTAAAATAAGATAATAAAATGAAGAATAAGTGAATGCATAGACTTTAATTTTTTTTTTTTTTTACTTTAAAAGAATAAATTAAATAAGGGACTGCCAAGATGAGAGACTGCCTAAATGAGAAGTATAAATGTGATTATGTGTGTAAACTATTATGTAACTGATATGCTAATTGGAGACTCTATAAATGTCATTCTTCCTTTGATAGGGTACTCAATTCTTTTTCTTCATAAAATAATCTATCATTCAAACAGTTTAATTTTATAAAATCAAACAGACAAGAACAATTTCTATTATTAATTTCAATCAAGATCACGCATTAACTTCATTTCACAAGCACATTCCAAAGGAGAACAAACTGATTTCTTAAAAGATTATGGCTACATTAGCAGTATTTAATGTTTATATTGGCAAAAAAACCCCATTAGATATAAGATTAACACACACACACAAAATCTAATCAGAAATAGTCAAATTTAACACCTCCCTCACCCCAGAAGAGAGAGAGAGAGAGAGAGAGAGAGAGAGAGAGAGAGAGAGAGAGAGAGAG
>JAHWFO010001925.1:74583-111688 GCA_023313115.1 Rhysida immarginata
TTTTCCACTCCATACATCTGGATATTAATAAAGTAAATAAATAAATAGAGAAAAATAGTAAAGATAATTTTACTGCCTGGACTTGAACCAGGGACCTTCAGGTTACCATCCAGGTTTGTGGTTATAGCACTGGGATGGTAACCTGAAGATCCCTGGTTCGAGTCCAAACTGTGAAATTATCTTTACTATTTTATTTCTATTTAAATAAATAGTACAGGAGACTCACTATAGAGTTAATTGGGACTGAGACTACCTCGGATACAAAAAAAGCACTGATAATATGGATATCTGGTATTAATGGGTTACAAATATTAATGATAACTAGCTGCATTAACATAAAGACAGTGTTTATTTAATATGTACGTTACAAAACATTACATATGTATGTTATTATGTTAGTAAGATAAACAAAAGATTTTAAATTAAGTTTTTGCTACAAGTGTCTTTTATCCTTTTTATAGATTAATCGTGCCCATGGGATAAGATAACCGGAGATTGACAAATAATCTTTTTAATTATTATTTAAATAACAGTTTTAGAGCTTATTGGTGAAAAAAATTTTTAGCATCTTCATTCCACAGGACATTTTATGAGATTCATATTTGCTCATAGGTGAGGAGTCAAATGAATTTTAATTCCTGAACTAATCCATATAATGATTATTGTAACGATGGTTATAAAAAACAATATCTTTTAATTTTTACGTTTCTAAAAATTCACTTATTTATATGAATATTATACATTATTTACATAAAGTACTTTTATTGAAATAAAGACTTTTACCCACAATCTTTTAGTGTAAAATGCTGTGGTAACCAACAAAGTTTTAAATGGGATATCTGATCTCATTGATTTATATTTCAGCCAATTATCTGCTGGCTGCATTTTAAAAGTGATTTTAACCAGTCTTTACTGTGAAGTGATAAATTGTGAGTTGTGAAGTTTCTAATAAAGTTAGTATATGCAATTAACATTTAACAGTCAGTGACAGACATTTAATAATGTTGCAATTATGATCAACTTTATTTGGCTTTAATAATAAATTGACTTTATGTGACTTTCTCATGATTTTGCTACTTTGAAAACATTTGAGCTTCTACTGGAAATGACCACAATTCTCTCTCTAAAAAAATTTTTTATGGAGGTGCTTTTTGAAAAGATTTTTTAATGCTATGTATGACTAATGTATATCTTAACTTCTTGGCTTTAACTACTGTTGAGATTGATCAAATTCTTTTATTTATTAAAAAAATACTGATACTCAATGTGTATTTTAATTAATGTTATGAAGGATCAAGTAAGGCCATTCTGGTTATATCAATATTAAAAATGTTAAATTTTACTTTTAACTTAAACACAAAGTAAATAAATATTAGCTTTAAAAAGGCAACATTTAATGGTCTATAAATTTATTAAGAAATGAAAGTAAAATTAACTTTTATATGTGATATAATGCATTTTGCATGAATGCAAAAGAAATTTAATTTGAAATAATACAAATATATAATTCTTGTATATAAATAAGATTTAGTTTGATATTAGTACACAACCTGTTAAGATTGTGACAACTCTGAATGGAGGAATAATCTAATACCAGTAGTTTTTAATAAGTTCTAATGTTACATCTTCACAGGCTAAAAATTACTGCAAAACTTAGGCTGTTGAATTTTCTAGAAAATAATCCCCCATCAATCTGCTATGGAAATAATAGTCTAGAAATATAACTTGTGCGAATGCAAATGTATATAAAATATTAATCATTTCAACATACAAAGACATTTTCATCAAAAATGAAAGAGCAGATGCAAATAAATATTAATTTATTATTGTTTATAATTTTTTTTCATACATTTAATATATTTCATTTTTATAATGAAATAACATAGTTTAATCAACAGCCAGATACAAAAACTGATGTACACAACAAACATAAAAGTTGAGAATTTTAAGTTCTTTTTACAAAAAAATGAAGTCCACAGTCAAATTTGCTTAAATGTCAATCCATTCTAGTGTCTTTCTTATCAGATAATCATTGGAAACTTAGTTTACATGTAAATGCTGTTTTTGCTTTAAATGAATTCATTTCTATGAATTCTTTATACTTCATTAAGGATGAAAAAGGGAAAAGAAAACCCCACCACTAAATCACAACATTCAAGTAAAGGTATAGATTTTTGAAGATTTGAAATCTCAAAAAGAATAACAATTCTTTTCATGTTATCATTCTTAGCTTTTCCACAAGGTAAAAAAATATATACATACTTTTTCATGGTACAAGTTAAAAAATTTTTAGCGGATGTTTATAATTCACTGTTGATTTGCCAGGAAGTTAGCAAAGCAAATCTATTTACAAATTAAATAACAGTAAACGATTCTAGAGAAGTCAAGCTTTTAATCTTACTTATTTCCTAATGAAAATATTTTTTTTCCCCCCAATATGCAAGCCATTATAATGTGAAAACATTCTAAAAATTAAAATAAATAAAAATGAATCTGCTGTCAATTTAAATAATAATCCCTTCATCTTCTGTTAAATAAATTAAAAAATAAATAATTTAAACAATTTGAAAAGCTTCAATACCTGCTATCTCTAAAATGTAACTCAAGGAAAAAAAGTTCTCAATATTCTTAAAAACTATATCAGATTATCATTAAGTCATGCTGAATGATTTACCTTGGCAGTATTTACAGTGGATTGTTTCCCCCTCTTTAGTAGTAGTAGTAGTTGTAGTAGTAGTAGTAGTAGTAGATGCTTGACAGTCCAACATGACGGCATTTATATTCCTAGTGGGCAGATGGACTGATATGAACCTGCTATTGCACTTTACCCAGCATGATAGAAAGGAATGTCTCAAAAATCACAATATCATGAGCTGCCTGAAACAGTAAGCCACCAGTGCAAAAAAGACAACTTTTGTCAATTAGTGGAATCATAATTGCTGGGCCAAAGGTCAATGGTGTGCTTACGCTGGAAATGATTAGCTGACTGTTGCATTCTGAATGTATAATGACAGCAGGCCACATTGATGTTGTCACCGAAGCTCTTAACAAACATTTGAATAAAATGTTTAGATAATCAATGTAAACTGTTAAAAACTGAGAATGAAGTTGATTGAAATCCCACAAAAAAATAAAACCATTTAAATAGTGAGCAGCAATGACAACTTTTTTATTATTATTATTATTATTGTCCTTATTCTCATGGAACAGTGGATCTCTGCAACCACGTGGAGAAGGCCATTAGAACTGTGAATAGGAAGAATGAAGAATGCCTAGCTTGCCTCCTGACTGCCAATCCACTGCCGGAACTTCCGCACTCCACCTGAGCTGTCAGCTGGAGCTAAGAAGGAGGAGGCGGAGGAGGAAGAGGCACAGCTGCCAGCCGTGGCGTGGCAAAGCAGCAGAAGCAGCAGCCACAGAGGCAGGCTAGGCATGCGCTGCAACAACAACAGCAACCCTCCTTCGTTAAACTTCAGTGTCTATCCTCATCACCCGACACAAATGGGATGATCCAAAACAATGCAGTTTCTGCTTCGCCTTTCTTAATGAACCCTTTCTTTCTCTTTTATTTCTGCTATAAACAAACGGAATTTAAAGGAAGAAGAGGTGGGGGGAGAGGGAAAACATCTAATGTTTGACTAATGGATCATCTTAAATGAGCTTTACAATAGTATTAAAAAAAAAAAAAAAGTTTTACATACTAAAAAAGATTACGAAGTACTTAATTCATTATTTCTCTTAAGCTGTATAAATTAATCTTTATGAAATAATGAACTTATTAAAAAGTTAAATCTTTTCATTTTATTCATTTCATATCAAATAACTCACTGACTGAAAATATTGTTACAAAAAAATTCACACACATGAGAGAGAGAGAGAGAGAGAGAGAGAGAGAGAGAGAGAGAGAGAAATGATTGGGTACTTCAATAAATTTCAGTAGGAATCCTTTGAGTATATTCCGATGATGACAATTACAATTTTCTATTAAACATAAAAAAAAATAAAAAAATAAACACGAAATCCCCTGAAATATATTATAAACAATAAACAACCCATAAAAATATCTTGTCCATTTCTATTTCTTTCAATGTTCTTGCATCACTGAATGTGGTGAAGTTTGCTAGCTATCAACTGGCCCAGCCTGGCAATGGCTTCAACTTAAACATTCTACAATTTGAATCCATAAATATGAGTCTATTTTGGTTGTGCCAGGCCAACTATCATCCAGCTAAGCTGTTTTCTTTCGTACTGCAGGAAAGCTCTGCAAAAGGAATCCAATTGAGAGGTTTCGAAGTCAAACTTCATAATTATTCAAAAATATTTTTATCAAAATAGCACAGATTTCTCTGATCAAAACACTAAAGTGTTCTATATTAAATGACTTTTGTGAACTTCATATATCAATTACAATAAAGGAAAAAAACAACAACATTTTTGCAGTAATTTCAAATCATGACTGTTGTAAACATGCCACAATAAATTTAGTTCCGTAACGTCTTGTGAAGAGGAAACGTGAATTTATTAACATAATTAAACCACTGGTCCTTATGAAATGCCTGAAAATGAATTACCAAACTTTTGCTTCTTTTTATATAGTAAATTAATTTTAAACAATCAATGTGACAATTTCAGGTTGCAGTTTTGATAGAATTTATACTACAAAGCTAATTTCACAAATTTTATTACAGTAAAATTTCTTCTTTCGGTTCATCAACAACTTATTTCTATCAAATAAGAACACCAGAAAAATTATTTCATAGTAATGTGTTATGTAGATTTTTTTCAAGTTCATTAGTACTTCATCATATTAAAAAAATATATTGGAGGTAGCACCTCTAACTTATTATGATTGGCAAGTGCTGTGGCTCAGCATAAATCGCGTGGTGAAGACTTGTTAATTAAAGTGACATTCTCACAAAATAAAAAAAGTAAAATAAAAATAAAAAAATAATAATAAATAAATAAATAAATAAATAAACAGTCAACAAAATTCACTTACATAAACATTCTATTTGTCCAATGAACAGTTTTCAATAGAACTATAGCATTTTAAAATTTTCTTATATAGAGTAATTTTATTGCTTGCATGTATCCTTACTGAAATTTTAATCTTTTTAATAATAAAGAAAACTGACATCAGCAAACATTTCCTCAGAAATGGCGTTACTTTCTCTGCATTTTTATGGAATTTCTGTAATATTGAAAACGTCTAACCGATCCACGGCCCGATCGTTCATTATCAGATTCAGAGAACATACACAATCATGGACCAACAAGGACAACAATTCCGCTTATGCCGTACATCTATACAGAACGAAACACAGGATGCTAGACATCGACCAATGCATGAAGGTACTATAGACTAATAACGACAAGGCCAAGATAATATTACGAGAAGAAATGGAAATCACAAAACAGAAGAAAACCGCACCCAAAACCCTATTGAATAACCAAACAACCTTCGAACAAAAAGAAACCCTACAAATACTCATAGACATCGAAGAAGCAACCAAGAACAGGAAAAGGAAATGACAACGGAGTTCCCTACACGGTCCGCGCCTCTCCAGCTCGCACTTATACCAATCACGATATTACCTCAGAGCTTACCTATCTAATTGGCTATTATAATACGCACAATCTGTATAAAAACCAGGCCTGGCCAGCTTGATGCGTTGTAGTCTAGTAGCCTCCGATGATGGCGTAATGCCGAAACATGTAAGGCATAATAAACCACTTACTACTGTATCTTCTCTGACCTATTTATTCCTTTAGATAATATGATACTCGACGTAGAACAGCTTATGAATTCTTTTTAACAATATAATATCAATGAAGCGTTTAACTACACTTGTATTCCAATAGTTGAGCAAACACTCATTCACTTTATACTACTTTATATGTATACAGTTGTGCACTTACACAATTGAACAATATTTGCCATCTATTATACCCTATCTGTATGGTTAAGGTCCACATGAGTAATGATTAACAAACTAAGAAATGCTAACTTATGAAGACTAGTCATAAGTGTAACTGACTTAGGGCTATATCCAATATACAGTGGAAATGTAAATTACTTTAAGCAAAGGTTACATTTAGAATATCTTGCAGTAATCCTCCATAATTTGGCATATATGCAACAATCGGCCTACATGAGTAAAGGCATAGCCTACAATGATAAGAGAAAAATAAGAGAAAAGAAAATAACTGTCCCCCAAAAATCTAGATGTAAACAGAATAGGAGATATTGCAATAGTTGGCTTCCTTGCAATGCTCAAGTTCAGGGCATGTGCAATACAAAATTTTCCTCCTTCCTGTAGGCAGTGTGTCTCTTCATACTAAATCAGATAGTTGTTTATCTATATTCCAAATGCAGAGGGAATGAGTGAAAAGTAACAAGTTTCATCCATGGAACAAGACTAAGTTTTTCTTGTATCAGTTACATTCATGAGCAACACAATGATAATTAAGCATATTTCAAATATGCTAACAGAACAGCATGTTCTACTTCTTAATTTTGAAATTCTGCCTACAATCATGTGTTAAATGCACAGTGCACATGTGTAATATGCTCCGAGGAATGTTTTAGTCAGGGAAGCCGCATACCACGATACCTCCTATTTAAAACAGCCTAGTGAAAAAATTTAACTTCGTTTCAGTCACTTATGCTGTGAAGTTATAATAGTTAAACCTAAATAAAGTTTATTTGATTTTTCATATAAAAAACTGATGTTATTTTTTTGTTGAGGTGTGAATGGGCAGACGTTCCCCATCATTATAGGCTATGAAGTGACTGAAATGATTGAATGTTAACTTTTGTCGCTAAGCAGTGCTAAATCTTTGTTTGAACCTAGAATTTTGGAATACTGCATGAAGGGCAAATGGACAAGCTTTCTCTTATCATTGTAGGCTTTGGTAAAGGAAAGAAAAACCTCTAAAATAAAACATCCAATAGTAGTACTTGTTGCATTCTAACTAAGTCTATTACAGTTGGTAAATGATCTTTATCAGAAGTATTTTGTAATAGGCAATATATTTACATTTGAACTTCCACCACTTAAGAAAAAAATTCCACGATCTGGATTCAAATCAGGAACCAAGAATATACAGCTCATCGACTCGACTAACTGGGTCACTGCAAACACTGATACAGCAAATCTGTCTACAAGACTACAAAGTAGTCAAAGTGGAAGCACAATGATAGGGCCAGCCAAACAGTCATTATTACTTTGTTTACTAAGAACATTATTATTTTGGAACCTACCATTCTACAAAGAATTAAAGTACAAGAAGTCCTTAATACTTACTTACTTTTCAAACCCGCTTATCCGTTAGGGTCGCAGGGGCAGCAGCCCTATGGAGGATCTCCAGCGATCGCGATCTTCTGCCATCAGGCATGTGTCCTCCCTGGTAATACCCAAGCGACTCGAACCCAGATTCTTCATGTAGTCTAGCCACCTGGTTCTAGGCCGACCCCTTGGTCTCTTACCCACCGGCTTGGATAATAACTGCCTAGGAAGACCAGTTTACGGCATCCGTATCATGTGGCCATATCAGCGCAACTGAGATCTCTCAATGCGGAGAAGTAGCGGCTCAATACCTAAAGACTCCCTTATTGTGCTGCTGTGCACTATCTAGTAGGGTAACACTTGTCACACCTCTCAAATCTCATTTCGGCTTGTACCTGCGATCGCACTCTTTCGGTCATTACCCAAGCCTCATGACCATAGGTGAGAATGGGGACAAAGATAGATTTGAAGACTGAGAGCTTGGCTTTGTTACCCAGCTCGTGTTTTGTTACCACGGATCGCCACAGTTCACGTCTGCCACAGCTTGCTGCACTGATCCGAGCATCCAATTCTTTCTCCTGCCGTCCATCACTCGTGAATGTAATCCCGAGATACTTGAATTTCTCCACCTGTCTCAATGAGGCTCCCCTAACATGGAGAGCACACTGAGCAGGCTGTCTTGAAAGGACCAGAACCTCAGTTTTAGCCACACTGATCTTCATCCCAGCTTCTTCACATTTGGCTGAAGTCCTTAATTAAAAAATTAAATCAGTGTTAAGTTGATAACATTATAATTATCTGGTCAAAAGTCTCATGACGCTTGTTCACTCACAACCCCCCACCTCCCCACATTTAGGAATTCTCAATAGAAAATTTGACAAAAATATCATTAGAATTAGGAGAACCAGACCAAACCATGATAACTCCATTTACAATGCTTCTTCAACCAACTTCTCAGTTGCAAAGGTAAGGTTCACAGACATCCAATAAATCCAGACATGTCTTTTGTATTAACAGATGGTTAAGTTGAATCACTTCAGAAAACACACACACATACGAAGATAGAGGGGGGGGGGGATCAAAAAAACCCAACAACCACCCCATCACACTTCTCAATATATCAGCCACACAATTTAATGTTAGATCCTCACTAGCTGATGTTATGACACTGCTTGATGGTACGCACAATTACTATCAACAGACTGAAGAGTTGACATCGAGCACGACTGGCCTTATTGACTTCTGAACAGATTCAGATGTAGAGAATGTGATGGCTGTGGAAGACCAAAAATGTCATGCTCATTGAACCAACCAGACACTAATCAAGCCTTATAACAGCATTATTCTGTTGAAAAGGTCCTTATCCTGGAAGGAAGACTGAGCTGAGCATGAACAGGTAACTTTCAACATACCTTTTATTAAGATCAGTGGACCTAAGGTATGCTGCACAAATATTCCCCAAACTATGATAAACTTGCACTTGCCTGTAAAGTTTTCACTGCATGAGGAGCAGTACTGATGAGGAGTCTACCATCTCAATGCTGCTGAAGGCACATCTGATGTTGCCATCCAATTAGAATCAAAATTCATTGGACCATGCAATGTTCTTCTAGTCATCAACGGTAAGATGGCAGCATTCACTGGAAGCAAACTTTCCTTTTATGTGCTAAATGGAGTGGTACCCAGAGGCAGTCAGATATGAACATCCATCAATGAATTGTGTGTTCAGAAATGTTCTTTGGCATTCCCCATTGAACAAGACTGTTATTTGACAAATTGTTGCATGCGTGCTCGATTTTACTGGAGAAGCTAATTTTTCATAGGTTCCTGTTATTTAGCAAGTATTTTAAGATGGTGGATCTGTGTGCCTTGTACCAATAATCAGGACTGTTTGGAAATTGCTCATATCCTTATGTTCTCCCATCCTTCAACTGCTAACTCCTGTCAAGTATTCAGAATAACTGATTATGTATTCAAATGCAATAATCAGGCTTCTGTGTCACATGATTGCATCAACTGTCAGAGACCACTGCTGCACAGCTTTACACCTATTCAACAAGTGAATGACATTGATCTTCTTAACTTTAAGATTGTATGCAGCAGTATGACCATGGAAATCAATTTTAAGCTGCTGGTGTTGCTTCAAAAGAATTTTAAACTTGATGGCCTTCTTACAACTGAAGACCGGATATCTCATCACCCATTTTAGATTGGTCGTACTACAAGGGCTATCTATTTTTAACTGATATTCAGACTCCTACAATGAACAACTCTACAGTCACATACAACTTTATTTAAATCAAAAGATTAGCATATTTAAATATTTTTTGAAAATGAAAATTTCAAGACAATTTCCAATAGCAGGATGTACAATACTCATTTCCAAAAAAGTTGGGACAGTGCAAAATATATAGAAAAAACAAAAAGGGATGATGTAACAAAACTTTCTCGCGAATACAAAATAGCAGATACGTTTATGAAATGACATAAATATACTGTGTGCACCAAAACATTTTGTATCGTGGCCGGGACGTTCATTTTGAATGGGGGTGTTGCAACACATTCCAAAATAGTAGGGACATACGTTGTAGAAAGCGCCGTTAGTAGTGGTACCTTCCGAATTGTTCGGGAATAATTTAGAATGATGACATCGTACTACATTCCGTATAAATAACAGTTGCCATCCGTCGTTCAGGTAACTTATTCGGAACGATGGGTCGAGGCAAGCCAGTTAGCGAAGATCTTCGTGTTCGAATCATTCAAGAATTCACAAACAATGTTTCTCAGCGTGCAATAGCCAGAAGATTTAACCTGTCATCATCTACAGTACATAATATTATCAAGCGGTACCGAGATAGTGGTGAGATCACAGTTCGGAAAGGCCAAAGTAGAAAACCTATTCTGAATGCTCGAGCTCTTCGGATCCTCCGACGTCACTGCGTCACGCATAGGAATGCTGCGATTACGGACATAGCCACGTGGGCCCGCGATTTCTTTGGGAAGCCATTATCGTTGAATACTGTACGCCGGTGCATCCACAAATGCAAACTTAAGTTATACTGTGCACAACGAAAGCCATACATCAACAAACGACAGCAACGTCGCCGTCTGATATGGGCTCGAGCCCATCGCAATTGGTCCCAAGCACGCTGGAAGAACATATTGTGGTCCGATGAATCAACCTTTACGATTGTTTACGGAAATAATGGACGCCGTACACTCCGGACCAAAGACGAAAAGGATATTCCCGCGTGCTACAGGCGTTCGGTACAGAAACCACCGTCCGTCATGGTCTAGGGCTCTATTAGTGGCCATGGAATGGGAGACTTGCACATCTGCAATGGCACCGTCAATGCTGAAGCGTATATACAGATCCTGGAACAAGCTATGGTGCCATCTAAGAGGCGCCTGTTTGGACGACGTCAGTGTATATTTCAACAAGACAACGCCAGACCGCATGCAGCGCGCATAACTTCTGCATGGCTACGTCGGCAGCGCATTCGTATGTTGGATTGGCCCCCTTGCAGCCCGGATCTGTCGCCTATAGAAAACGGTTGGCGTATTATTAAACGAAAACTACGACAGCGACGACCACGGACAGTTGAACAGCTGAAAACCTATATCCAACAGGAATGGGACAGAATTTCGGTTACGGTGTTAGAAAGATTGGTGTCATCGATGCCCAGAAGATTACAGTGTGTCATCAAGAGGAGAGGTGACGCCACACCGTGGTAAACGCCGTGCTGTCCCAACTTTTTTGGGAGTGTGTTGCACGTGCCAAACAGGAAAACCACCTGTATCTTTCTTTAAGCATATAAGATATGTGATCCCATGCCTAATTTATCGTTTATGTATTGTAATGCGTTGAAATAAACGGCAATACAATGATCCAAACAAATGTGTTGGAGTTCTTCTTATATGTTGCACTGTCCCAACTTTTTTGGAAATGAGTATTGTACATCTTGGGTGGGGCCATGACATGAATGGAAGCATGGTCTTTGCTTCAGTGTAAATTAATATATCAGATGAGAGATTAATCATCATCAAAATATATGCAAGTTAATTTTATTTATGCATATATTAATGATGATTAATCTCTCATACAAAGTATTAATTTACACTGTGAAGCAAAGCTCATGCCTTTGTTGACGTCACCCAAGATGGATGCCCCACTATTAGAATCCATCTCTTAATGATTGCACATGCCAAGTGATTAATGAACAATTTGGCAGACAAAACCAGCGATGATTATAGTAATCTAGGAGTTCAACCACTGCCATAATCTCTTTAGTCCAATTTTTTTTTTATATTAAACTGCCTTTTAAAAGGTTACAAAATCATGTCGAAAGAAATATCGGTGTATCAATGGGCTAGTTTTATGATTCTCCCTTTACCGGAAGCCAGAAAACTTAATCGATCAACTTGTGCTAGAATCTGATTGGATCTCGCTACTTCCGCTCCAATCTTTGACTGCAATAGGCTCTATGCACACCACAGGTGACAGCACTGAATTTGTAGTTTTTCGCCATCTGGTGACTAAATTTGTAAGTTATTGAATGAGACCCTGCCCTCCCATGCTGAGAGACACTAGATTAAATGGCTAGAAGAAAATTTTTGTGGCTTTAAAGCCCTGACAACAAACAAATTTAGAGGATCTACCCTTGTGAAAGGCAAAAAAGATACTAGCCATTCTCAAAAATATGTGAAAAATATATTTTGATAAAGCTACTAATATTATGATTGCATACGGCAAATGCGGTAAAAAAATTGTCGTACAAAATCAAATTCGAGCTTCTTAATTAAAAAAAAAATTAAGTATTAATATAAACTGAAGTGCCTTTAGAAAATGTAGGTTCTGATGTGTAGACTTGGCTTAGTTATAAAAATAAAAAAAAAAAAGTACATGCAGAGTTACAGTAGCCCAATTAATTGCAGCAATTTTTGCTTTTTAATTTTTAAAATTAAAATCTTGTAGACATTTCATACTATTAATTGGATTGCTCTGCAATTACTTTATTTATGGTTGTAATGAAATTCACACTACAAATTTTGAACAGTGAATAATTTCAATCAGTTAGCTAAATGCATTTAATTGTTACTTTTTTTCATTAACTAACGAAGAAAACCGAAATGACAGCCTAGAATTTCTATGTGGGACAAAATGCAACCGGATGAAATGCAACTATAATGAGCATCTAATGAGTATAGTCACCAAAGATCATTAAATTGATGGTCTCTGATAAGCCACTTTTCATTTCCTACTCTTGCTGTGATGAAAGACTTCGAACAAGCAGTGCTCACTGCTGTGATTACAGTATATGACCCTTACAATACAGACTTATAATTTGTAAAGACTCGTGTAATGTAAATAATGAGTGTTTATCTTAGCTTTGACAACTATCTACTGTGGGGGAGGAGGTGTTGGTAGCCAGTAATTCATTATTGGTCATCTTCGAACGTACAGGAAGTGTACAAATGATTCCAGCGGTGTGATAGAATTCTGATGCTTTTTGCATCAAACATTACGGTAGAGTGCAATTACATAGGAAAACTCAAGTTTTTTTGGCATCTAAAACCATCGCGTAATGACATTCGCTCAGTTTACATGCAGCTGGAATCTCTTATAAAAATCAGGAAACAAAAATGTATTGGTAGTTGACAATATTTCAGTGATGCCGCTAGGCAAAATCAGCGTGGCGCAGCGCCATGCAGCCCTTTGCCCCGCCACCCCTCGGCCCACTTACGCTGCCTCTCGGCGCTGCACAAACGCAAGAAAGTGGATCCAATAAATGCCAAAAATGTGCGGCTTTTAAAGCCTAGTATTCATTGGAGCTTATCCTGGTAGCATGAGTGATTTAAAGCCTAAATATTTTAATTAAACCACTAAGTACATTCATTTCAAATATTAACTAACTGCATCAGTTTAGTTCAGTGATGGGCAAACTATGGCCCGCGGGCCGCTTCCAGTTTTTTTTCGGCTCGCTACTGGATTCCATGCGGCCCGCAAGATTATTTAGAAATATGTGCAAGAGAGACCAGAAATAGTATAATTTGAAATTATTTTTAGGGAAACGGTACACTTTATATTAAAAATCTTAGAAAAGGTTAAAAATGTTTAATAAAAAAGTTTGCTCACCACTGTTGGTGATAATAATAATAAACTTTAGTTGGTAGCAGTGACGAGCTGTTCATCACGTTATTCCTTGTGTTTTTTTTTATCCTCCGCGCTGACAAGTCGAGCCTTTTGTATTCGTGTGCGGTGGTTTCCTGTGGTTGCTTTACTGTCAAAACAAACAGCTTCGTTCGCGAGAAGAAGTATTCCTCAATAAGCTTTCATGTTTTAATTAGCATTAATAAAATATTGAGGAAATAATACAGATCAACTGTATAAAGTTTAAAAATCTTAATGCAATTATTATTCGCAATTATATCCTGCAAATATAGTGCATAAATTGTTGAAAAATATACTTTAAAAACTATTGAGGACTATACCACCAGATGATATCTTTTCGTGGCATCACAAAGTAAGGAAGAGATTAGCCTAGAAGAAATTAGAAATTTAATGTGCCCTAATCGTATACAGATTCCGAAGTTAGCATTATGCCTTAAAAATATAAATGAAATGCATGTACTTTTATTAACTTTAAAGTAAGAATTTAGCTGCATCCAGTGCCCCTTTCAGACATTCAGTGCCCCATTGCCTTAGAGCACGCCATGCTGCCCTTTGTTTCTGTAGCCATCACTGTATTTGGTGTTGAAACAACGATAAACACTACAATTTCTCTTTTTTTTGCCATTAGAAAAAAAAAAAAACAACAAAAGAAAAACCACAAAACGCAGTGAGCAATACAAGCAATGGAAATGACTCATTCAGAAAATGCTAATTTTTGTTGCCAGGGGACACTGACGCCGAAAATATGAACTCCACACGGAGCCTATAGATATAGATCCAAGATATTAAAAATGTTCAAGATCTAAAACCAGAAGAGTGAATATAATTATTTTTTAAAAATTAATTTTCATAACATTATGTAATTATTTGCATGTTAAAATATCATCCAAGTAGCTCACCAACATGTGAAATTAACAATATAGCATAAAAGTAATTATACATATAAATAAATAAATAAATAAATAAAAAGGTTTAATTCAAAAGGACTTAAAACAAACTTTAATTAAAACAAATTTTTTTAGATTTAATTCCAAATGACTGAAATAACTTTTCTTGCATTCAAGACAGGGAAAGAAAAACCTTTAAGAGAGGTTTTAAGATAAAATTAATACACAGAAACATTAAGAGAGAAGATAAAGGTGTACTTGAACTTTAATATATCTAATAAAACGCAAAATTAAAAAGAAAAAAAGAAATCAAAATTCCTGAAAGTTTCTGAACTAAATTAAAATTACACAGATGACGATTTGTAATAGTCATTTTAAAGGTACAGATTAACTGTAGATGCCGCCAACAGAAAAGTGTTTCAATTCGGGTACAGAGATGCAGAGAAGAGGACGAGAGCATGGTATTTTCGGAAGGCACAAAATTAAAAGAAAGCATTTAAGAGTTTTGCCTGTGAAAAATGAGGAGATGGCAGTGGGGATAAAATGAAAAATAAAAATTAAAAACTTTTTTCTCCCAAAACTTAGAGGGCAAAGGCCCCTTAAAAATTTAGGTCTCTATTTGAATGTAAACAAGGAAAAGCATCTATTTTGGGTTAAGCAAGAGTGGATTTTTAAGTTTCCCAAGAATAAGCAAGAGGCCCTTGCAATTTCCCACCCCCTTAATGATTTTAAAGAAAATAAAAAAAAAAAAAAAAAAATTAAACCACTAACAGTGTATAAAATGAAGGGATGCTGAAAGGAAATGACAGTTGCTTTACTACAATATAACAATTAGCACCAAATACAAGTTAATGAGAAATAAAACGTTTAAATGCATTAAAAAATAGATGAAACCTTCTAACTGAAGACAGCATTAAATGAAAATGAAATTTCTGTATCAATATTCAAATTTTTTCCAAATAAGATTTATTGAATAAAATTGATGATTCACCAAACTGCTATAGTTTAAATCTGATTGCAATAATCTTGAAAATAAACTGCATTATAGTCGATCCAGTGAAAGATGGAGTGGGCGGAACCTAGGAATTTTGAATTGGCCAATCGGAGAAAGGTTTGATCAAGCGATTAATCATTTCCTGGTTGTCCCTCTTCCCTGTCTTAAGTGTGAAGCATTTTATCAATATTTTTACTTTTTATTTCTTAGTGAAATTATTTATACTGCATATAATTTAAAAAAATAAATAAATTTGATAATACACTTTAAAAAAAAAAAAAAAGCAGCTCTATCCCATCATTTTAACATAAATTATAGATTTAAAATTGTAAGCGATAAAACTGAAGTCAATATATTGATATTTTATTCTTTAATAAATCTTTCACTTCTTTTGTTATTTCTTTTAATGAATTAGAATTAAAAGAATTTTAAAAATGAATTGCAATTAAATATTTATTTACAACAAATATTTTAATAAAAATTTAAACACTAAAGTTCTTTCTTCTTTTGTTTATTTGCTGCCCATTAAAATGGCCTTTTAATGAGTTAGCACTTATATCTGTCGTAAATATCGGCGTCGTTGCCATATTACCTCTGTACATTCAATATAGAATTTAACGACTGTCGATTTTTCTGAATTTCATACGCAGTTTTTCATGAGTGATAACTGCGAAGGAAGATCTTGATCTGCAGTATCCAATTCTCTCTTTAAACTTGTTGAAAACATTTGTAATCGTAGGATAATCTCCTTCTCGGTGTATTTCAGCAACACTTGCCTGTGCATCTGAAAGTTCAAATTCATCCAAATTTTTAACATGCAACTCCCTTACCCTCTTCTTCCCAGGCATCGAAAAAGGTGAAGGGTTCGGCGTGCTTGCTTCAGTCTCCGAAGTAGGCCTAGCTACATTCTGAACGATTCTTCGGACATCGCCGAAACTTGTGTTGCTTTAGACGTTTCCTCTATTAACGCTGCTAGTGCTATTAACGCTATTAGTGCTTTTTTCAGGATCCTTTAGTTTAAAATAGGAAAATACATTCCACACAATCTCCCTAGCTTGGCTTTGAAGAGTTGTCCTTGATTTCCAAAAGTGTTAGGTGTTGTAGATGAATTAGCCATTCTGATCGCTGTTTACTGCACGTTGTGAATGGACTGACACCCGCATAAATAATGAAGAAACCTCATAATTTCATGCACGTTGATTACCCGACATGATTAATAGATATCAGGGTTCTCCCCAGGCCCTTTTTAACGGGCGCGCCGCCCGGCTGATTTTGGCGTCCGCCCGGCTATAGAATACACGAAAAACTGCACAACACTGCCTAATATTTTATTTGTTTTTATTTTTAATTTTTGTCCGCCCAGTTATTTTTAGCTTACTGCCCACCTGATAAAATTTTCTGGGGAGAACACTGGATATCAACACTAAGCCACATCTACTCCATCTTTCCCTGGATTGACTATAGTTAAAATGCCAGGTGACTATTATGACAGCTACCTATTAATGCTAGAGATTACCTTAAGTGGCCTGCAAGCGTTACATATAATTTATATTTTGAGATTTTTAGTTTCTCATCACAATATTTCATATTTGTATCCCCCCCCCCCATTTCCCCATTCACTTGAAGTAACAATACCAGACACCAAAATATCATTGTTAGAGAGTCAAAATGCCAGAGATACCTCTGCAATGCCGTGTGTTATTGAAACTTCTTCCCAAATCCTTTTAGCCTTGGTAACCTTAACTTCTCCTTCAAAACAAAATTTCCAAATGAAATGGTTCACCTCTCTCCTCCCACATCCACGAATGTCAGTAGTGTTCCCAAGAGAAAATATCTTAACTGTAGTATATAAATTTTTTGCAGACATATCTGCAGTCTTTCTTAAAAATTTTAATGAATCATGAAGACCTTTTACATTACTTGTCGGTTTACTAGAGCACAATCCATGAGAATTCAATCAATCATTTATGAAAAGGTTTAAAAGTATTAATTTGTACAACTTAAATAATCCTAAAATTTTTCATCCTCAAATGCACAAGCATAAATAAGGAACTCTAAATATCATGTTAATCATCGCAAATTCTCTTAAGTGTCAATTCTCGTTAAGTCAATATGTGTTCTAGACATGAACTTCCTACTTTACCAACTATAGGTAAGATTGCTCTGAGGCTCTGAGGAATAATATCCATCCTGCTAGTTTTGTTAGTGAGTGGTTCAACTTGGGTGATAACATACGGAAAACTCGACATTACCGTTTTGTTATACCTAAAATTGATTGATTGTAATCCAATACGTCCACCCAGGGCCTGTATGGCCAGAGGCCGACGAGTTGGGTCCCTGAATGGACCTGGATTAACGACTGCTGTAAGATAGTCGCAGCAGCCGGGGGGGTGGGGGGTGTGAAGATGATATCTGACTGATGGCTACCCATCCAATGACTAGCCGTGCCTGATGTTGCTTAACTTCCCTGAAGTTGTGTGTTCAGTTTAATGCCATCATATGATATCCGGTCTTCTGTGTTTATGTGTCAGGCTATGGATTGCACAGTCAGTTGTTTTCATTTTAATCGTCGTGTATGCAATTATTTTATCGGTAGAACTAAACTCAAGCTTAGGGTTCTAGTTTATGTTTAACAGTAGTTTTGTTCCTTGGTTAAGTGTTTAATTGCGATGTATCCTGTTCGTGGTGGATAATTTTGGGCTTGTATATTTGACGTGGCCCCTCTTTGTTAGGTTCGGCTTTTATTCCTTTGTTACTCTAAGTGAGTGCTCCACAAATAATAATAATAATAATAATAATAATAATAATAATAATAATAATAATATATAAGTCGCAAAATGAAATATCTTCAAATTTCATAGATATGTGCTATGAATAACTGTCATTGCAATGATCCTTTATGCAAATGCATGACAACCTACAGTTTCGCAAAGCTCAGATAAGCCAGAGAGGGTTGTGAAATCATTATTCACCAATTTGAGCTGGGAACAAACACCAGAATGGTCACCCAGTCGGCACAGAAGCTGATGATCACAGAGTTTTGGACCAGTAAAGGCATCCAGTTCATGGAATTTCTGCCCCAAGGTCACACTATACCACTTATAACAGAACCCTGACAAGTTACTGACAGTGTCAGCCATTCGCAAGAAATGTCCAGGTACTTTCCCAAGATGGATTTCTTCTGTTGGATGACAGCACTCGTCCACACAGTGCCAATATCACAGTGGCTCAGATACGGTCCCTAGGTTGGGAACGACTGGAACATTCATCCTACAGTCTGGATTTGGCACCATCTGACTTTCATCTCTTTGGTCCACTGAAAAATTACCTGGGTGGTCACAGGTCAACGTTCTTTGTTGCTGGCTTTGAGGGACTTGTGAAATGCTGGGACAAGTGCCTAAATGTTCATGAAGATTACATTGAAAAATAAACCAAATTTCATCAGGTAACTATTTCAACTTTCATTCTAGGCCATTTTGCAACTTATATATTGACTTGGGGAGGCCGTAGACTAGAGGGCTTTCGCAGAGCAAGCTAGCTCTGAAGTTAAGCATCAACTAGCACGACTAGTCACTGGATGGGTGACCATTTAGTGAAGCAAGATCTTACTCCCACCCCTGTGCTTCGGAGGGCACGTTAAGCCGTCGGTCCCAGCTGCTACTACCACCTTGCAGCAGTCGTAAAATGCTGGCAGAAGCTCAAAAATGCATCTCCCAATTCATTTGGTCAGCGTGGGAGATTAGACCACATACCCCCTGTGAGGGAGGCCTATGTCCTGCAGTGGACCGAGACAGGCTGAATATTTATCCTTCATATTGACTTACCCTCATATTTAACCCAGAAAAGTTCAAAGTCACAAACTCCTGATGATTCTTGATAAAAGTTTTGAGAAAAAATAAGGGAAACGATACAAGGTTGGATCACTACAAGAATTTATTTATTTTGCAACACTTAATAGAATTTGCCTTAACATAATGATTAACATAAAATTTGGAATCCTCTCTTCTATCCAGAGCCAGTCCAACAAGCAAATCATCACATGGAGTTGAAATTTTTTAGGATACTTAAGAAACTTCCAAAGTCCTAGAAGAATGTTTTCTTTCTGTTAGCAAGGACAGCCAAAAGACCCCATTCTTAGGGTGGTGCTCTTCCAACCTATACTGCACTGTTTTTAGATTTTCTTGCAGCATGTAAGAAAAACCACTTTTCATTTTTTAGTTTCATCACCATCTCAACTTGTCATTCTTCCAAGTTGAAATTAAAGGACAACTACATGCACAACAACTTTTCATTAAAGCAAAAGACTGACACGAAATAATAACTTAGCATAAATAAAAACTTGCAAATTAAATTTTAAAATAAATAAATGAATAAATAAAAAAAAATAAAACAAATATAAAAGTTGAGGTTAATTGCAATTGTTCATTCAATTTAAAGAATGCAATGTCAACTTTAGAATGTCAACAGGAGTATTGTAAACATTGATCGCAGTAAAATTATTGGAAGGTTTTTGCTTATAAAGCATGATTAACCTAGCAGGTCAGATCAGATGATAATATTAATGATCCAGAACTAACAACTGAAAACTTAATTAAAATAACTGACATTAATTACAAGTGATATTACAAGTTATAATACTTTAAAATAAGCATATAGTGATACCAATGTCAGCAATCGCTGCTGTGATGTCATGAAGATAGCGGGGGGAAAATGTTAAACAATTCTCGCTGCATTAGTGAGTAAGAGATGTCCAGGAAAATTTTATTTAAGTCACCAAATAATGAACAGTAAAATTACTGGGAATTGTGTGCGAGTTGGGAATCCCAATGGAGTGTAAATTCAAAAATGAATAAAGTGCTCGTTTAGAGGTAAGAAAAACTTTGAGGGATGAAATATCTCTTACCCCCCCCACCCCACTGCAATAGAATACCATACTAATTGACTCCATGTAACAATTCTAAGCATACAAGTTGAATGAGATTGTTATTAAATTTCATAAAATGTTAATTACAGTGATTAATTTATTTACATTAAAGATTTTATTTTGAACATTTTAAGTGGTACAACTACTCGCTTACAATCCACTGGTGCATCACATGCATTTGCAAGATTTGATTGTGGTTAGGAAGAAACAGCTTTGAAGTTCTTAGAAATGATACTGAATTAAAAAAAAAATTTACATGAGTAACACTGTGGCTTTAAATATTGTGAATTTTGAAAACTAATAGTCATACTGTTGTGTGCTTGCCAAGCTAGAATGAACACCTCAGTCTAAAAGTGATGTAACTTTCAGGAAATGGAGTATGGTGGAGAAAGAAGTAGCATGTTTTCACTTTCAAAGTGTTTTAATAATATAATGACAACTTTAAAAAAATTTTGTACCAATGTACTTTTTTTTTTAAAATTTCAAATAATATTTTGCAATATAATTAATATCAATTGTTTCTCATGGAGTTGTCCTTTAACAAAACGCCGATCATTCAACACAATTATATGAATCCAATGTGAAAACTGAAAGGTGAAGGAGTAATTTATATACAGAGCATCAAGTCAATATATTTCACTCAATATATATATTTTGCTTTTTGCTTTTTTTTATTCAAGAAATAAATGTGATTTGAAGAACTAGCATAAAACATATTAAGATGTTCCCATCATAATACATGAATTAAATTGCTATCATTTCATAGTTTTACCTTAAAGATATAAGGAGGAGCTCACTGTTCTCTTTTAATAAAAGTGCAAGTTTTCCTAAAATTTTGTTTATTTTGTTAAAGCCTATGAATTGGTTGGTTTCATTTATTCATAGTTTCATTACATCACAGTTCAGAACCATTTCAGTTTCATTAATAAGTCAACAATTCAATCCATGGAATCCACTAGCTTTGCCATATGTCAAAGAAAAGGATCTAACTTCTAAAGCCGATATATTAAAGCAGTTACACAAACCAATTCCTTACTATTCATTTGAATTTATCCTTCTACAATTTAGATTCTCCTACTTAAAATTAATTCCAATAGGATTTAGCCAAGAGCTTTAAACCAATTCAGGTACCCATAGGAAGTACAGCATATACCTATAAAAAATTCAATTATTTTCTTATTATAGAATACATTTCAATGCTTTCCCAATGGTTTCATTTGTTTAATTTATTCTGGATTTCGGTGTTTATTGTTGAACTTGTTTCAATAGTGATTTTAAATGAAACTACCGTGAATATCCAATAGTCATTAAAAAAGTATTCCATTTTCAGCTGGCCTGATTAAATATAAACATTTTTCTTTGAAATTGATTAATTTTCCTGGTAAGAGAGAATCTCTAATGTAGCACTGCTAAATATACTGCTTGGCAGGCAATTTTCAAGGGCTAAGCACTTCACCCCTCCCTTGATGCAACCAGTTGTCTCGTCAGTTGATAATGACGACTAGGTGAATAACTAGTGGCGAAAATTTTGGATCTAATCCATTGCATTTCTAAGTTCTACCACCTTTGAAAAAGTGACACTAAGAGGATTAAAAAAAAAAAAAAAAAAAAAAAAAACAAAAAAAACCCCCCGTTGGTTTTTTAACAAGAATATTATTGTGAAAGGATTTTTATTTTGGCGGGGCACTTTGGAGATCATTCTTTTTTAAGATATGTGTTATTACAGAAAGTATTAAACACTTCAAAAAGAAAAAAAAAAAAATATTCTCCTTATTCTAAATTTCTGTACTTGACAACATGTTATTACAATTTTTATGTATTATTTTTCTCTCGAATTGGATTCAAATGAAAAACAAAAGTTTGCTTAGCAACAAATATACTGAACGGAAAATTTTCGTTTAGTAGTTTCATTTAAACACATCAGTTTACATAAACACATTTAAGTAATTTGCGTTACAGGATAAGCCAACATCCTTGTAATAAAAATATTCTTCCATAAAAAAATCATAAAATTTTTGTTAATTAGATTTTTCATCTTACAAACAAGATTCACCTATATTAAAGAAACTATAAATTTCTATGCATATGCCAATTAGAATGCTGCGAACAATGGAAAAAATATTCATGTCACTATTTATTATAATTCGCATTAATTTCAACTTAACTCATTTATAATTATAATAAAGACTGGTCTCTCCTTTTAACAACATCAAATGCATTTATTAGGAATATCCAATTTCAAACAACAAATTAATCCCTTCCCTATCATATTTTTATTTATTACATCACAATTTTTTTTTTCATCAAGAGACATTATAAGAGCAACATAATATCATAGGATGATTTCTTATTATAACATTAAGATATTAATTTTCAATATTACTACCACATGTTGGTCAAATATTAACATGATCAAAATTCCAAATGTTGATCAATCAGGAGCAAATCTTAACGAGCAAAATAAAATGAAAATGTATAAAGTACAACCTCACAAATGGAAACTGAAGAATTAAAATGTAACACTGTTCTAACATATTAGAACTAAGATATTTTTTTTCCAATTAAAAATTATTAAAAAGAACAGAAAATTTCAACATAATGTTTTAATAAAAAAAGTTTTGTTTTATCACCTTACAATCACCATGAAATCAGAAATTTTCAGGATGGAACTAAACCTGTTTAATGTGTGGATCAATGCAATCAAAGATTTATCAACATAGTCATTGGAAATACAGTGTCCAGGGTATAAGATTCAAAGAAAAATGGATGCAGTAAACAAGTTCTTAGCCATTACTAGGAATGGTCTGTAAGTTTGTGAGTGAACAGAGGATACTGCATACTAGTCACCTATCAGAACCAGCCTGAGATACGTTGAAGTGTGAAATTATGCACACAACTTCATGTTCAATTAGATAACGAGATTAGACCAAACAATGTACATACAAAACTTATCAAAAATAATGGGAAAACCATGGGAGAATACAAAAATAATCAAGAGTAACAAAAGTAAATTCAAAAGAGACATTAAATGAAAACGTGAAAAAGCAATGATATCTGATGCTATAAGGCCTGTTTCAAATTAATGCGAACACTTTAAGTTTTGAATTTTACAAGCTTTATCTGTTCTTGCAACAACATAATCTGAATGTTATCTTTATTCAAATGTTAACAGAATTCTTAAAATAAACAAACTGAACAAAAGTAGAAATAATTAAAGCAGCAACATTACAAAAACAAGACATTTCACATTAATACAGACAAGGCAGTTCAGTCCAATCACATGGCACAATTAATGCCCAATGAAGTTTCCACGGGGACGAATAACATCATAAACTCTTCCTGGCAATGAAAAAATCAAGTTCTGAAGACGATCAGGATCCAGATTGTACTATGAATCCTGAATAGCGGTTCGCAAGTCAGACACTGGCATGGAATTGGCATCAATCACGAAAAACTTCTTTTGATAGTACACCCCATAAATTTTCAATATGGTTTAAGCCTGGACTGCGAGCCGGCCATTTTATAACAATGACAGAATTGCAATTAAACCATTCTTTTGTACTCTGAGCTATGGACCAGTGCATTATCCTATTGGTAAATCCAGTTTGGGCCACACAATCTGGGACCCGCCTCCAAGAGATGATTGTGTAACAGTTCTTGATACTTCTTGGAATCCATTCTACAGTCTACAAAGAAGTACCATTAAACCCAAATGCTCCCCAAACGATTATTGAACCTCCCCCCAACCGTCGTTTAGCGAACACTTGATCTTCTTTGCGGAGGTCGGGGCCATCAAAATTTAACTTCTTTTCAGATGAAATGAACACTTCAATCCATTTGTCACTCCATGTCATGTGTTCTCTGGCCCAGGACATTCTGTCGCGTTTATGCTTTTCACTAAGTGGCGGGATTCTTGCAAGATGTTTGTATCTCATGTCCTGATGGCATTTGTATCCCAGATGCACATCAGCTGCATCTGTCTCAGGATCATAACATAAATGATTCTTGTTTAAGATCTATAGCATAATAAATTACATAGAAAATGGAATTACAGCATCTAGGTACTTAGCAAGCAGCAAAGATGGATTTCTTGTAAGTTAATGTAATATATTAGGCATTATCTTTGGAGATAAATCTGATTTTACAGCTTTGCTATGGACAAATATTCTTTGTTGACAAAAATAGTTTTAATTTTTTAAATAGTTGAGGGTTAAAACCACGACTGCAAAGGGTTGTCGGTAAAACCACTGTCAGAAAAGACTATTGATGAAAACCATTGTTGGAAAAGTTTGTGGTGAATGTCACTGATGCAGAAACATACCGACGCCTTTAATATACAGGGTGTATACAAATGACTGCCTCGGTTGCGTATTTTCAGACCTTCATATGTTACAGACGGAGGTAGAGCTTGTGAAACCGAAAGCGCTTCGCATTGGTCCTTTATACGCCTGGGCCATTGAAGCAATAATCAACTTTAGGTTATCCATCCAGAATGTTTTTAATAAAAAACATGAATAAATTGCTTTAATAGAGCTTACATATTTTCAAAAATATCAAGAACAAAATCGTAGCTTTCTGCAGATCAAAAGAAAGAAATCTACTCGCTGTCGTGATCTTTGTTGGATAGAATGGCATCGCAAGGGCAGAAGTTACGCTAACAAGAAGACTCCACGAATTCTGATTGCACTATCGCATATGGCTATCACCTAATTAAATAGATGCAAAACCATTCGACGCACTATTCAAAAGTTACGACGAAGAAAAAAAATAAAAAGTTACCACCAAACTTATGCATTTCATAAATATCTAAATTTTGCTAATCTCTATTGGATGTCGTTGTGGTGCAGTGCTATGTTTTGCGCTTCATACATCAAAGGTGGTGCGTTCAATTCTCATCATTGATAATTTATACTTTTTTTTCCTCCTCCTAAATTTGTTTATTATGCGTTTAAAATGTAAAATGCAGTTTGTGGCCATATTCAAAATTTTTCTTCTGCTATTTTTTTTATAGCAAGTATTCTAAAATATTTTTAATGACTTTGAAATAGTAATTGTTGGAAAAACAGTGAGGATTTTGAAAGTGATCTTGTATAATCATTAAAAAAAAAAAAAAAAAAAAAAAAGCTCTAGTAAATTTTGAGACCCACCATTTCACTTTTTCAACTGTGCGGCAGAAAATATAAAAGAATATGGCTTGTTATTTGTTAAAATTAAACTTATTTATATTAAATTATAATTTGAAAACAGCATTTTTTCACAGGCGCATATTACAGCATTTTTTCACGCGATCTTATAATTTTATAATAAGAGTAGAGCACCCTATAGATTTTCTAACTCTTTCTCATCTCAAATTAATAAATAATATAAATTAAACACGCGGCAGTAAGACCCTGAAAATGACCATCCTGTGTTTAATTTTTATTGTTTATTATATTTTTCTTGTGCATCCTTATCTCAAATTAATAACTGTCTGATAAATTTAAATGTGCTGAAATTCATTTAAGTTCCAGATATTCAACATATAGAAACTAATTTTATTATAGCACATAAAACCAACAGAAGGTTATTGTATAATTTTTAATGGCATAGTGCTATAGAATTGAAAGTTAATACAGGTACTGAACTAAGAAGAATTATTAATACATCAAATTAAAAGATTATTCAGCATTTTAAGCGAATTCAGAAAAGAATCTTTCATCGGCAGCCATTGTCTGATGACTCAAAGCTTTGTTTAATCTTTGAACGCTGCTGCTTCTTTGCGCACAAATGCTATTCGATACAATTTATCTGTAATTTATTTATTACACAAACGCTATCATGAATCGCGAATCTTGAGAAATTATAAATTTATTTACAGCGTAATTTACTATAATTAATGATTCAATATTTTCACAAATATGGTTTACTTATTTTATATGAAGCTTACTTAATTAAAGAAAATAAAACTAAGCGAATTTCTTCCAATTCTCTTCAAAAAATTAATTTTATATTTTCTTTGTCTCATGAGTATATCGATTTTAAATAAATTGAATATAAGAGCATATCGAGCATACATAATATATAATTTTTAAAATGCACATATTTCGAGAATAAATTTTATTTTATTTTATTAAAAAATTGTCATTGGACTTTAGAAACTATATATAATATTTCAAGAAGAAAAATTTGAAAAGTAAACTTTTATTTAACCAAGCAAGATCACTTTCAAAATCTTCACTGTTTTTCTAACAATTACTATTTCTAAAACATTTTAGAATACTTGCTATGAAAAAAATAGCAAAGAAAAATTTAGATTATGTCCACAAACTGCATTTTACATTTTAAACGCATATTAAACGAATTTTAGGAGGAGGAAAAAAAAAAGTATAAATTATCATTGATGGGATTTAAACGCACCACCTTTGACATATGAAGGACATCCGATAGAGATTAGTAAAATTTAGATATTTATAAAAAGTTTGGTGGTAACTTTTTGTTTTTTTTTTTTCGTCGTAAACTTTTGAATAGTGCATCGAATGGTTTTGCATCTATTTAATTAGGTGAAAGCTGTATGCAATAGTGCAATCAGAATTCTTAATTTCTGCCCTTGCAATGCCATTCTCTCCAACAAGGATCACGACAACGAGTTGATTTCTTTCTCTTGATCTGCAGAGAGCTACGATTTTGTTCTTGATATTTTTGAAAATATGTAAGCTCTATTCAAGCAATTTATTCATATTTTTTATTAAAAACATTCTGGATGGATAACCTAAAGTTGGTTATTGCTTCAATGGCCCAAGCGTGAAAAGGACAAATGCGAGGCGCTTTAGGTTTCACAAGCTCCGCCTCAAATCTTTGAAAGTCTCTTTTATGCCCATCTTTCCTCCTACATACATAAAATAATTTGCTTTCTTCTACACAGCATGGTTTCATCCCTAAACGTAATACAACTACAGCTTGTTTTGAACTGACTAAATTTATCATTTCCAATATCCGTCTGTAACATATGAAGGTCTGAAAATACGCGCCCCGGTTTCATGATTTCATTGTAGGTGTATTATTTAACATATGATCACGAAACTTTATAAGTACATAGAGCAATTCGCCAAGTTTTTTTGCCATGTTACAGGTGCTCGATAATGTGCCCCCTTGACGACTCTACAGGTATAAAATCTTTAATCAGTGAAGCATGTATCTGTCAATTTGAGCAAAAGATCGGTGATACGAGCCAGGTAATGGCAGATCAGCCGATAATAGCAGCACAACATTTAGTCCATCAAATATACAAGCAAGTCACAAGTCCAGAGCGTGGAGGCCATGGCAGCTTTCTTGATCATCATTTCCGACATGACTACTCCAATTTTGTAGCTGTAGCCCTCTAGCAGCTGCAAACGGAAACAACAGATCTACTAGACATTTTTCAAAAAAAAACTTGGAGTTGTTCTATGTATTTGCAAAGTTTTGTGGTATGTTAAATAATACACCTACAATAAAATCATGAAACCGGGGCAATCATTTGCATATACCCTGTATTAAAAAGTGATTTGTACTCTGACATGAGAGGAACTATAGTTTATAGGTATAGAGGAAGGTTTCTCCGATGTCGCATCTACTGTTTGAAAGTCTGCATTCTTTTGTGTGCTTGTGCCTTATCTTTCCTTCTATCTTGTCCAAATTTTTAGAAATTGAAGCAAGTAGCCTTGGGGATATCCTTGCCTTCACATAAATTCTCTTACAATATTCAATAAGCAACTGATGCCATTTTTATGGTAGAAAATGGTGTTGCCAGTAGTTCCTCTAACATAGGATCTTCCAATATGGCTATGTCAATGATGGGCATCTTAAGATAATTGTTTTCCTGCTAACATCACCAACTAATTCATTTCTTATTAATTAACTGGAAGTATAATGTAAATAGACATAGCTTCTGCCCTGTGGATGACTGAACATGTAGTCCAGCGGTAAGGAAATGTCAGAGGAATGCTGATGTGTGAATCCTGGGATGGAACTGTTATATGGGCAAGTGCAGGAAGTGATGACAGCATATATGAGAATAGGCTAAATGATGAAGGGAAAGGTGGAGCATCTTGTGGATAAACTGATATTTATAACAGAACACAGATGAAAAGGATTCAGTTAGGTTAGTGAACCCTTGAAATTACCAAAAAACGGACTTGTGAACTCTTGAACTCTGATCGAGGACCCATAGACCGCTCGGATTGGTTGACCTTCTTAAGAGGTTATTAAGTAATTCGGAAATTTCTCCCATTGGCTCTTAACTTAATCCTGTTTATTGCAATTTCTCCCATTGGCTTGTAAACTATATAAATAATGATATAAGCGTATTGCAAATCAATCATGCTGAAAGAAGGTCGGTAGCAACTGAATTGTACATACATGCGAAATTTTTGTGGAAAAGCGGTTGTCTCTACTGTGTTAATAGGTTAGTGAACAGTAGTGAACGGACAGTGATGGCATCCACTAAGACTTTTCCAAGTGGAGAAAAGGGAAGGGGGGGGGGGCAAGTTTCAACAAACATTTTAACTATCATAATGCAATCGAGGTGGGCAAATCGAAATACAGTGAATAAGTTTGGAATAAAGTCACTTCTGGGAGGTTATCGAGAAATTGGAAGACAGTTGGAACAAATGTGTTGAACTTTGAAGGAAATAAGTTATCAACTGAAATAGAACTTGAATCAGATTTTTGTTTTCATGGTCATCTGGAAACTTGTACATTAATCTGACCATCCACAGATGGTAAAATTTACTAATCTGACATTGCCCATTACCTATCGATGGCTCTTTTATGATGGGATGGAAGGGGGAAGAAATAGTTACTGACATCTTTTCTCTGAAGCCTCCTTTATCAATCGTGACATTCTTCATGCTCATCTCCTTTACAGACAAACTATCTCACCTAATCGTTAACCAATTTCTCTGCTCCAGAAATCCTCTAGCATTACAGGGTTTTTGCAATTATCTGTTTTGGAATTAATGTCACTGGCCATGAAACAAGTATTATACTGTATACCAAAAGAAAATAAAGCCAATGGTTTACACACATTGTATTTTAATATTTACTTGTTTACATATTCGTACTAAGACACGATTTCAAATAACTGATAATTTTAGCAATTACTGTTTGGATCTCATGTTCTATTGTAATGAATTTTTCATCCATCACTAATTATGAATTAGAAGTTGTAAGAAGCTTAATATGCAGTTATGGAATATACAGAGTGGGCCAGAAAAAAGGATTCATGAAAATTTTCGATGAGTATGGTCCAATGTCAATCCTTTGTTGCAACAATGTAATTTTTTTCTTTCATGAAATTATGGTTGAGAGAGTTTTTTTCAATAAACCATCATCTCCTATTTTTGAATGAACACGTGTCATGTTACATTTTCTTTCACTGATGACTGACCCCCATACCCATTGAACTTAGAAAATTTTAATGAAGCCTTTTTTCTGGCCCACTCTGTATAATGTAAGGGTTTGTTAACCTTAATATTTCAGATGTTTGTTTATTTATTAATTTATTTATTTATTAAATATGTTATTTGATATGATTTTATATTTTTAAAATTTGTATTTTGTGTTTGGAATGTATAATGAAAATTAATTTACCTCTTAAAACTTATACATTAAAACTTATAAATCAACAGTAGATACTACTCAAAGTTAATTCTTTTAGAGACTGTCAAAAAAATTTTATTGTCATAATAAAAAGAGAGTCAAAAATTAAACGTAAATTGAATACCAAAATAATACTGAAAAGAACAGCATGGAAAAAAAAAATTCAAAAATATTCTAAGTTTTGTTATGTCTGCATTTTCTTTGCTGTATCAGCTCTTTCTCCCCATCCCCATTTTTTTGGCTTTTAACCCCCCCCCCCCCCTTCAAGCATTTAGCTGTCAGCTTTTTTCTCTTTTTTCGTGTGGGTTAAGAGTAAGATGCTTAAAAAATCATACCATCACTAATTCAATTAACTTGCGCAACAGAAACCTTTCAGGAAGTGAAATAACCAACAAAATTTTTTTATTTTTTTATTTTTTTGGTTAAAAAAAAAAAAAAAAAATAGTTGATAAAAAAAAAATCATAAGTTAAATGATTAAATTGGAAATAAAGTGATTTCTGTAAGATATTAATTTTAAATATAATCATAAATTTACCATAATGTAACTTTTATAAATTAATGATAGTAATAATCTGATTTTGTAGTATTTTGCTTTTTCTCAAACTATATAAAATACTGAATGGAAAAATACATTTTTTAGTATAAACCAAGTGGGTAGAATAAAATGACTTGAGCTGCATCAAATACTACTATAAGGAGGATAAAATTTAGGCTCAGAAAATAACTAATGATACATATTCAAAATCATATCCTTCCTGTAACACATTTCACAATCTGTGAAAGGAAAAAATTTTAAACCACAAACAGTAAAATCTATGTAGTAATTAGGGTACATCTGAGGACTACAACAGTATTAAAAAAAAAAAAAAATAGGTAAAGTATGCAAAAATAAAATACTTATACTACTAATAAAATTTATTATGCTGTAATTTTTAAGTGTCATTATAGTATCTTAAATTTGAGAAGTAAAATTTGTATATAAATAATGCATACATCACCTACAGGGCAAGGCAAAAGTCTCATACCACAGGGTGAACTTCAATACTGATCATCATACTGACTTTTTTCTGTAATTTGTTGCAGATATAGTGGAACAAATAACAAATCATGGACATAGATTGAGCTAATAGGTAGGGTTTTCTGAAATCTCCCACTGCCGTAAGAGATTGTTCAAAGGAGCTGCTGAATGAGGTCAAGCATTATCATGCAAGATTGAGAAATTGTCCAGTGCTACACACAGGTCTGAATGACACTTTCATGCGTTTCTTCAATGGACGAATGCTAATTTTATGTATGACAAAAGTTCCATTAAGCTCACTTCCATCTCTGAATGATGTCAGCAACAGTTGTTTGTGGGGTTATCTAGAAATCACTCTCATAAACACTGCTATCTGCAGGTGATATTCTATTTACTTAGGATAGGCTTTCAAATATACAGGCAGTCATCAACTCACAATGATTCGCATTTATTACATTCAAAAATTATTATTAAAATTCTCAAATTTAACTTTGCTGCCATTACATTAACATTTGTTACATTATCACAATTAGTCAACATAGAAAGCCTATCACTAATTTGTGATAGCTGCTACTATGATCTGGCCACTTCTAAATTAACACAACCTTTAGCACAGAGTTGCTAATCGACAATCAAAGTGTTAGCTTCTCTTGTTGCAATTTTTGTCTCTCGTCACGATCCTATGATGAAGAGAAGCCAATTTCATAAAAACATAACAGAACTCAAATACCTCAGGAAAAATTGGAAGAAAAAAAAAATAAACCCTCAACTTGGGTCAGAATGGATTTATGGAGACACTGGAATGAAATCCTGTATATTCTAGAAATGCTGGTTACCACACATTTAGCAGAAATAAAATAGTTGCCATGACTTAATTGAAATGACCCTCATATTTAATTCTTTACTTGGGTGCACCATGTAGCTAGAAAAAAATTATAGGAATCATTGGTTTAAATAATGAAAAAGTGTTAGACTAGGTGACCATAAGCTGTAGACAGCCATGATGAGGAATCTTCACTGCCCTCAAGTGACATCAGGTATCACAAGAATCTTTTTACACAAATTTTTTAATAAACAAGACCTAAAATATGGTAATATATGTAATCACTAACTAGTGAAAATACAGCATTCAATTTAAGGCAGAGTTATTCATAATCAAAGCAACAATCATGATACTATATACTCAAAGCAGAAGCCAAAATTGTGGCTTGGTGAAATTCAACTGTTAATAAAGTTCGATATTTCACAGTACTGTATATAGAACAGGCATAGGTTACCATAAATAAAATAATAAACAAAGATTTGTAACTGGTAAAGCATTACAAGAATCATGTTCATAAGTTGCTGGTGCAACATGTCGCAGAAAAGAGGAACTGTCGGAGACTATGGCTACAGATGTGGTTAAGCTTAACGGTGTTAAGTGCTCTTTAGTTTTAGCAAGGATATCGTGTTAATTTAACCTCATTCTTAAATTTCTGTTGACTTTGACTTGGAGAATGATTATAATCAGATGGCAAACAAATGAAAGAAAGCTTTAAACAAATCTATTTTTCCTCCCTAATATAATAAATATCCATGATATGCCATAAAAAGACTCAATTTTGTTATTTTTACTACACAATTATTTTCTTTAAATTATCATTGAAACAGAGTAAAAATTAGAACAACTGTTTTTAATTTCAATTTACACAATGGTACACGACCTATTGTGGTTCATCTTCCCTGTGCCTGTGAAAATGTTGTCTCTTAAGTTTACACTGGAGAAGGGTCTGTTGAAGCAAACCAAGTTTGTCCAGTAGGGGAAAATATCTTCGCATTGAATGATGGGTACAGCTGCCATTTTTTGAGGGCAAGAGGAAGGCAATCCTATACTGCTACTCATCGAAGTGTGCCGTTTTTGCCAGACTTGTTTTTGTATAACGATGGTAACGAGTTGTTACGTGTTTGGATGTATTGTATAACAATGGGATAAGTTCAGAGCATGGCAGCCATGGGTCTCGATGCCCTCAAAAGATGGTGGATATTCAATGTTTATGTTTTGATATTTCTCCCTATTCCTCCAAGCAATCTTTCTCTAAACACTCTTATTTTTTGGGATCACCTGTTTCTAACCAATGTTTTTAAGAGACCAAACACAGACATCCATAAAAGAATAATCAGACAATTTTAAAGGAAATGTTTAGGAAATTGGTAATGCTCAGATTCTACTCTCTGCCTCCGTATATCTCTAGATTGCTGTGAACAGTTGAATGGTAAGTTACTTTATCATGCTTTGTTGCTTCATTACCATACAACACTAATGATTCCAAAATTTCAGCCAGATAATAGGCAAAGTTAATTTTGCCTATCTTGCAAAGGCATAGTTTACCACTGTATAAGAATCTGTCTAACACCATAAATCTTTTAAGGAATAGCTCAAGATGGGTCCGTGAGGTTTAATCATATGCCTTACCTCAGATATTAAATTATTAATGAAAAATAGGAGAGAAAATTTATTATTAATGTTAAATTATTTATTCATTAATAATAAAAAAAAAAAAAATCTCAAAACTTTCTTTGCATTCATGTATCCATGTTGAAAAACCCTTTTCATCCTAAGGATAATACATGTAGTATTTTCATAGTCTTTGAGCAGCGGTCTTTTTCTCTGCTTTGTGATGAGGGCTGGATCCGAAAAATTCAATGCAGAAAAATCTTCACAAGGAAATTTATTTATATTTGTAAATTTAAATTGTAAACATGCATAATTATAACAAAATTAAGTTCAGCAATAATTAATATAATTAAATCCCCAAATCTATAGTTGAAGGTATGCAACTAGGATAATAAATATTGGGGATAGAGTACAATAAACAACAGCGTGAAGTACAATTATTCCATCTAGGAAAAAACCATATTGAAATTTGTCGACTTTACAATACAATAAAGGGAGAACAGAGTTTTTGACTAGTTTCACTATTTATTGTAAGGTCTTTACCAATTTCATTGATAGAAACAATACTAAGAACTTCCAATTTATTGAAAAACCATACTTAAGTATCAAATAGAAAAAATGTTTATACATTCAATTTTAATGTGACAAAATATTTTCAAACTGTTAAAACTTAGGGAAAAAAAAAAAAAAAAATTAATAAAAAAACAAATAAAAGACACATTCACTACAGCATGACGAGGAAATAGGTCTGAGACCAGGACACATTTTCTCTAATCTAAACTTAACTTAGACAAACTAGTACTTAGTTCGACCTGCTCTACAAGGAAAAAGTTCAATCAGTCTGTTTCTCAGTTATGAATTATCATGTATTTAGCATAACACTTTTTAAAACTTTGGGAGTTTCCATAAAGCTCGACCGGTCGCAACCGTTTGAGAAGAGTTGCGAAAGTCTAAATATAACGAGCGCTTCGCCCTTTTGTGACCAGCCATGCACAGTGAGACCGGACTTTGCTTGGTCGAGTGGAATCGAAAAGAATTATAAAAATTTGGATATCAAATATTTATTATTATTATTATCATTATTATTACTATTATTATGGTGAATTAGATAAACAAAGAAATTGGCAATTCCAGAAGCCATTACTGGCATATTACTAGAATGCAGAGTTTACAAATAAAATATATACATAAAATTTGAAAAAAGGTAAAAAGTTGTTTAATTGATAAAGTTTAGAACTTTTTTTAAGTTATTTGTATAAACAAAGCTATATTTATCAATGATTTTATGACAGTTTTATATTATCAAAAGTAATAATACACAAGTTTTTTTACTTCAATTTTTTATTTTCCAGTTCTTATAATTTATACGTAACCTCTCCAAATCCACAAACTTTTCTTGATAAGATTATATTAAGTCAGATTTTGTATCCACCTTAGAATTTTATTTAAAATTTTTGGGATATAGTTTTTTTCCTTCTCTTATTCCATAGTCATAATTATGTATTTTAGGAATTTTGAAATATTCATGATTTCTAATGTTACAGTGTAAGGCAAACGAATTTTTTACTAACATTTTTTAGGAAAAACTTTTTGTATTATAAATATATAATCAAATAAATCATCTATTTTAAAATGTTTACTCGTTTCATTTGTTCTAGTTTGTTTATTTCTGAATCGAATGCTATTATTTTTATTGATCTTTTTTGAAGTGACTGAATTTTTTTAAATGCTGTAGAAAATCTGTAGATTGCAATTCCATATCTTTATTACGGTTTCAAACAATGTACTATAAATCATTTTTCTAATTTTGATGGGAATATCTGGTATTTGTTTTACATAATTTAGATTTTAATTCCTCTAAGTTTTTGCCAATTTAATTTATTATCAAAAATCAAGCCTAAATACCTCTTGCACCTCTCGAAGATTTAGGCATTTACATTTAACATTTTTTGATATCATTGTGTTTTGTTGTTGCAATTTTCATTATGAAAATATAATTGTTTATCCTAATTAATATATATTTATCACAACTCCTATGTTTATAATATAATTATTTATCTATAAAAATATCCGTTTATGTTTTGCTTTGAATTTCATAATTTATTTCTCCATATTTATTTCTAGATTGTTATTGTTAGTCCACTCTAGAATGTCCAAAAGGCTTGGAGTATTTTCTAAAGTTATTTTTTCATCTTTGTATAGTTAATATGGCAACATCTGTATAGATAAATAGTTCACAGTTGGTTTTTTTTTTTGTTTTTTTTTTTTATTTTTACAATATCAGGTAGATTATTCATGAAGATGTTAAACATTAAAGGACTTAAACAGAACCTTGTGGAATTTCACATTGAAGTGTTTTTGTTAAACTAATTACTAAACAGGTGGTGGCCTTACAGTATAACAGAGGGACATCAGGAGTTCCAACTAGTTTCGCCATTTATTCCCGGCTTTGTCAAGGATATACAGCAAGAGGCATGCAAGCCTTTATATATACAGAACAGTGGTTCAAGTTAAGCAATGAGCGTAAATATATACAAGAACCAATAGGATATAAAGCAAGGGGGCCAATGAGTTCAAAAAGGACGTAATGGCCAGTAGAATAAAATAGAATAAATACAAAAAATTTTTAAGATACACAAAAGAGAAGTTGCTTTATATCCTATTGGTTCTTGTATATATTTACGCTCATTGTTTAACTTGTACCACTGTTCTGTATATATAAAGGCTTGCATGCCTCTTGCTGTATATCCTTGACAAAGCCGGGAATAAATGGCGAAACTAGTTGGAACTCCTGATGTCCCTCTGTTATACTGTAAGGCCACCACCTGTTTAGTTAATAGGAACAGTATTATGATCCATCCTTCCACCGATAAACTAATTAAGTCATCAATTTGTAGTCTTTGGGCTCTGTTTTTATATAAGTTTCTTAAGATCATGGATAAATCCGCCCCTTATTCCAGAGCTTCCAATTTATTTTTTCAATAGAATTTCTACTAGGTATCCCCCACCCCACTTGGAAGAAATTATATTCCACCCATACCTTTAGAAATTATTTTTGTTCTTATTATTGTATTAAGTGCATTAAAGGTTTTAAAAAATTTTTTAGATTATATTTTTATATCTTTTCATCTTGTACTATCCACACCTGGCCTTTATTTATTGGCATTTTCTTGATAACTTTTTTTATTTCTAGATGCTGTGTCTTATTAACTACAATAGAATTAATATCAGAAATTATATTGTTCTTTCTGCTATTTTTAATATCTGTAATTTTCTCTTATGTTTATTTGCATTATAAACTTTTCATTAAGATGATCTACATTTTGCTTAATTTTTTTTCTTTTTCATCTTTATAGTCTTAATAACTAAAATTTCATTAATTACACTCCTAGTTTTTGTGGTATTATTCCCATTTTCTTTAAATTGTTGAATAAAGTATTTTTTTCTTAACCCTTTCACAGCTTAATTCAAGTTCATTTTCCTTCCTGATAAGATGAAATTTTCGGCTTTTCACAGCATAAAGTATTTTTGGGTCGAGGGATGAATACGATTTCAGCAGGTAAAGGTAATGAAATTTTATGTGGATATCCACTTTACACAGCAAAAGGGTTAAGGATCTTACTTTTGCATTTGTTTCATTATTAATTTTTACTAATAATTCACGGATATATATTTAGAGAAGGACGAGACAAGAACCCTGGAATACAATAAATAATAGATAAATAATAGATATTAATTAAAAATACAAAATGAATAAAAAATAAGTTA
>JAHWFO010001925.1:112088-154175 GCA_023313115.1 Rhysida immarginata
TAACTTATTTTTTATTCATTTTGTATTTTTAATTAATATCTATTATTAACTAATAATTCAAAAATAATCAGTTCTAATATCAGGTTTCTTGACGTTTCCACCTTTTGTGATCTCGAATTGACATCCAATTCCACCATTTTTCTTAAATTCTTAAAGCACAGATTCAGACATTAGGCAGTTATCTTATGTTTAGTGTAAGTTATATATAGTACACACTTGGTATTTCTGATTTGGATTTCCCCTCCCCTCCCTCTTTTATTAGCTCTAATGCCTCTGTTGTGATCCAGGGTTTATCTATTTCCCTGTTTCTGATTTTATATTTAATTTTGGCTTTATCATAAATATCTTTAAACTTATTTACAAAGGTGTATATTTCTTACTATTTTTCATTTCCAATATTCCATCCAAATTTGTGGCATTTATTTGCTTATTAACTTTTATCAAATCAATAGCAATTGAACCCTTTTCTAAAAGTTATCCGCCGGCCAGGTGGCCGAGAGGGCTAGGGCGTAGGCTTTCTAGTTCTAGAGTCCGCCTGGTCGTGGGTTCGAATCCCAATGTGGGCATGGATGTTTGCGTTTGTCCTGGGCTGTGTACAGATATAACGTGTGTAAAAGGCGCAAAATGACCTTAGTAGTCGACGCCAAAATTTCTAATAAACCAACCAACCTAAAAGTTGGCCCCCCCCCCAAATTTAAGAATTAAGCCATTATGGTCTGCAAATTTTATGTTACTGATTTTGGCAAATGGTCCCATTCTAATATTCTTATTAGAATATGATCTATTAGAGATTTAGTAATTTTTAGTAATTTTATTTTTATTCTTCTCTACTCTTGTCAGTTCATTTTTTTGTTTAAGCAATTATTGTTAAACATCTATTTACTGTATATACTCAATGTATAGTCGCACCCGAAAATCGGGAAAATTGATTGATCCCATGTACAACCGCAGGCCAAAATTTACACACTCTCCTAACTAATAATTCAAAAACAATCAGTTTTAATATCAGATTTATTGATGTTTCCACCTTTTGTGATCTCAAATTGACATCCAATTCCACCATTTTTCTCTTACTCAATTCTTAAAGCATAGATTCGGACGTAGGGCAGTTATGTTTAGTATAAGTTGTATAAAGGAGGACACTTTTGTTTTTTAAATGCAGTACACCAATCAGGAACAAAAAAATTTGCTTACTACAAATAATGTTAGAGTTTTTACATTTGAAAATTTTATTGCCTTGTTGGATAGCCGCACTCGATTCTCTGGGCCAGTTTTTGGTCAAATTTTGCAGCTCTAAATCAAGTATATACAGTACTTAAACATTTTTGTCCAGTGTATCACCCAATAGTAAGTTTTTCTAAATTCTTAAAATCTTTTATCGATTTTTAGGAACTCTAAGAAATATGAAACATTACTAGCTGGCAGACGATATATTATTGCAAAATGAAGTGATTTTTTTTTTATTTTTTAAGGTTTTCCAATTTTTAATGTAGATCGTGCTCTGCAGACTTTTACACTCTTTTAAACTTGTATCTTTTTTCAAATTCAACTTCTAATTCTTTTTTATAATACATTATTATACTACCTCCCTTTCTATTTGGTCTTAGTACACATTTTCGACTGTAAGCAAATGTCTACTTAGACTATTATGATAAAGTCAAAGTTCATATTTTGTTTAACGTATATTAGCAATTGGTCCCAATATTTGTTTATGCTTCTTATATTAATACAAAAACGTTGTAAATTTTCAATTTGAAATATATTGAAATTATTCAACTAAAGCAACATTTTAAAGTACGTATTACATTTTTTCTAAATCAGTCTCTCAATTCACTTTAACAAACAAATTTTCACCTTTTTGCTTTTTGTTTGGTTTTCCCTAATAATGATTTATTAAACACAGCAAGATTTTCCCTAAATCCTGTGCTAGTTGATCTATTTTTGCAATTATTTCCTCTTTTTTAAACCACAGATTTCAATATTGCAATTATGATTTTCTTGCTCCAATTCATTAGTTTTAGTGTTAATATTGATATTTGCTCTTTTTTTCTACTTCGTTATTCTTATTTTGAAGTTCTGTATACATTACCAGAGATGAATTCTTGCTTTTCTCTCTTTTTTTTTTTTTTTTTTTTAATTGTTCTTTCCATAAATTCCCATTGTGTTTTTAATCATAACACCGAGCTCTAACGATACACAGAATTGCCATTTGGGAATGGTTCCAACCTTACCGTAAAATAGGGTTACTTTAGTACTATGGGTTTATTTTGATAATCACTTCCTTTCAACTTATAAACATTATTTAACTTATAAACATAAAACAATCCTGAACGGACCCATAAAATTTATTTACTTATGCTGGCAGCACGATAGTTTCTTTTTTTAATGGCTGCCATCAAGTTTTCAGGTTGTGATGAGTTTTTGAGAAAAAAATTGGATTTTGAAATAGTTTAGATAATGGCCTTAACCAAGGTAAGTAAAACTTTAGACGTTCATAAAAAACTATCGCATTTTGATTTTTTTTTTTTTTAGTTAATGGGATCCAATATGTCCATGGATGGACCTGGATTGATGACTGCTGTATGATGGTCGCAGCAGCCAGGAGGGTAATGATTGTGATTCACGGATGGTCACCCATCCAGTGACTAGACGTGCCTGATGTTGCTTAACTTCACAGAAGTTGTGTGTTCAGTGAAAGCCCACCAGGCGACGGCCTCCCCATGAATTTAAGTAAGAGTGAGATCTTGTGAATTTTGTGCAAATAATGACTAGTTTAAAAAAGTCATGAGAGGCCCATGTTTGTCAGGCAAATTTAACGTGTCATTGATCACATCTAAGGGGCTATTTTGATCACTGATATCAGAGTTGTAGTGGGATGATCACAATCAAAATATTCTTTGATCTCATTTTTGTGCCTTCATTAATTAATTAATCGATTATTTTGTAAACTATAAGATGTTGCGTTAGATTTGTTCAATTTTATCTTGTGAAGTACAACAAATAGAAACTGGTGAAACGTTTCTTTTTTTTTATGTATCAAAGTAACCCCAGTATCTTTATTGAATTACATTTCAAAAACCTGTGGGTGGATTATTTCCCCCCCCTGAAAATGTTTCGTTTTTGGGGTTACTTTTCGATGAAGATCATAACCACTGGTTCTATTTTAATCTTGCAGGATATCAGCTTACTGAAATTTGCATTGGTCTTCCAAGCTTGTTACTTAAGAGAAACAAACATCCATGCCCTCAGTGTTATTCGAACCTAGAACTTGCTGGTCTTGAGAATAACTAGACCTCTCAATAATACTCAGAAACCATAATTGGCGTTCTTGAGGAATAGGCTCAATGGGTCCTCCCTTTGAGGGGAAAGAAAATGCAATCATGATACGATTCAAGTGTTTTGAGATCTTGAATCTTAGTCTTCAAGTGAAGCTAGTTTATTCCTCATCAAAGGTGATAAAATTGTGATACCAGCTTTGGAGGGCTTCTAAGACTTGTATTTTACGTACTTTACAAGTAAAATATGAAAGTCAAAGTATTACAAAGGTTCATTTACTGTCAAGTGGACCAAGATGAATTTTCTGTAAACGACGAAGTTTTGTTTCGTGACTGGTGGACATGAGTCATGTGCTTTTGTTTCAAACATAAATCTTGCGAATATTGTGAGATTCGCTGGTGCAAGAGAGATAATCATACACAAAGTAATTCTTAGGATCAGTGGATTGGAAAGAGCCTAGGCTCCAAAGATCCTGGAGTTTGATTATGGTATACAGTATGACAACCTAATCATGAAAACTAATGACACTCGGCAGAAGATTACCACAACATGCAACAATGCATCACGATATGCCTAGGTGAGAGCAATTATATCCATTTATTCAATTTGAAAAAAAAGCGCTTCTTATCAATATTATGAAATTTTAGTCTATTACTCATGTAGACTAAGGGTGTGTCTAAAAAGTCTGACCGGTCAAAGCCCGTCGCAAAGCTTGTTTTGGAGTTACCAGTGACTGACTCGAAATTTTGACTATGTCCAATCAACGCAGAAATGATGCAGGCATATGTAGCTGGCTTTATTCATTTTAAATTTTCTCCCGATTCGGACAACCCTCGATTCATAAAGTTACGACCCGTCGTGATAAGTGCTTTCACAACGCGACCGGTCACGCTAATCGTGACCGGAGTCCAACACCGGTCGCCTGCCTCGGTGAGTACCATCAAAATGGTGAACGAAAGTAGAAAATACCAGTGTTCGAGTGCCCGATACGTAATAAATATATTTTGGAGAAAGGAGATGGCGAAATACATATTGGGCAGCATTAAGAAACAAGGAATGATTACGAAAAAGAAAAGACGGGTGAAGAAAATTTATGTCTATACACAATTTTAAATCATACAAACTTAAATGGTGAGGAATCCTGCGGCGACGCCATTTTGAATGAACGAACAAACGGCCACCGACCGATCACACCACATGACCTGTTGGCGACCGGTCGAACTTTTTAGACACTCTAATACACTACTTCACAGAGAACAAGTTATAATAATTAAACACCATAATTTTGCCAAAGCATCATGCAAATTTCAGGGTATGTTTAGAGGACAAGTTATGCAAAATTTGGTAATGTCTAGTGAATGACATTACTTGTAATAAAAAGGGGGACAGATAGACTAAGTTTTGAGACCATCTTAAGGCCATGAAAAATGATTGTGGTGTTTTTTTATGTAAGAATAAACCTTAAAGAGTGAGAATGCCTGAAAGACATCAGTGAGAACAGGTTTGCAAAAGAGATGACTTTAATTAAGGGGCTTTGCTGGCATTATATTGCAGCAGAAAACTGGATGAGATGCAACAATCATCAAATTTGGAAATAGTGGTCTGAAGAACAAAATATGAATCTTCTTAGGGGGACTGAAGCATGTAAACAATGCTAAAACAGGTTAATGAATGCAACATCAAGCCATAGTGTTCCCACAATTGATAGCTGGGGACAGTTTGCAAGAAGCAGGAGGGGCAATGGAAACTCCAACACAGACGGAATGAGGTAGGCTTGTGAGTAAGGTGACCTCTGCAAACACAGCCCCTAAAACTGAACCATTGTAATATGCATGCTTGTATTGCTGCTGCACTAGAAAGAAATGACGAATGACAATACTATGATGTTCCGTGATGAATCTCATTTATCTCCAAACTGATGAACACCGAATGCGAGTCTGGAGATTATAACTACACGATTCTTCTATAATTTTTTGAGCGCCACATAACTCCTCAATATGGAGTCATGATTTAGGGTGCTATCAGCTACAACGGCCGGTCACCTCTTGTATGCACACCAGACACTTTGGGAGAATAGTGATACGTTAATGAGATGCTGCAGGATGTTGCATTAGCCTCTTACAGGGGAATACCAAATGCCATTTTTCAACAGAACAATGTGTAATAACCACACATAAGCAGGCTTTGAGGAAATCAGTAATTTCTTGGCCAGCACAATCCCCAGACCTCTCTCCATTCAAAAATCTAGGAATATGATTAAATATGATTGGGTGTCGAATGTATGCTCTCCAATGACCTCAACATTAGATCAATTCTGGACTTTGGTAAATATCACATGGGCCACAATACTCCAGGACATTAGTTGAACACTTATGGATTCAATGCCACAACGTTTAAATTAATATATTGCACAACATGGTGTACTTACTAAATCCCATGTATATTTAGCTAATGGGCATATGTGATGGTTTCAAATGAAAATAGTTTCAGAACATACTCCTGTATCTGCATGACAAGTTTTGTGTCAATTGAAGAATATTTTCATAGTACTGCAGTTTCTTTGTGGAATAGTGTATCTGATTCTTGTTCTGTATGCACTGCCCTGTATGTGAAGAAAAAAAAGCTATATTATCACTCAAAGAGATGCACTCGTAATTTAGCAAACTTAAAGATAAAATACTTATTACAGGACTTTCAACGAGATAATGAGCTAGTGCGCAAAGCTAATATTATGAGATGGTTCCCAGACTTGCTAGCAAATTTTCCTTGCTGCAGTGGTCTGTGCAGTCCCTGGATTTAATTCACATCAAGCATCTTTGAGACAATCTAGAACAAGCTATGCAACTAATTTTCATCAAATCTTCCAGAAACATGTGACATACTCGTACAGGGATGGTATTCCTTAGAGGAAGGCATGAGAAACGACATGTCACTTGTCCACAAAGAAGTTTTTTTTTTCCACTTTGGGTCATTTTTCCTGCCTTCCTCTGAGTAAGTATCCATTATCTTTTAGGTTTTTACTATTCAGTAATGGCATTCCTTATCTCCACAATATTATCCATGGCTAGATGAATTCAGACAGTTTTGAAGGCTAAGGTAGCTCCATCTAACAAACAGCCATGCAACATATATACACTATATGTATACTGTACTTATTATATTTGAACTGTCTCATTATTATTCAAAACAAGTAGAAATGAAAACAGTTTGAATTCATCTAGTATATTAAAACCAGTTTTGAATAGTCTTTCAAAAGAAACACACCTTAAAATGTAGTTTTGAGGCAAAGTCACCAATGTTTCATTAAAAAGAAGAAAAAAATCATACTAAATATTATTCTTCATAATGATAAAAGTGAAAAGCAGGAATGAATTATATAAAAGATGTCAAGTGAACCTAAACTTCTGGATTTTCAGTTTAACACCCTAATCCACTGTGCTACTTGGAAGGAAAATATCAGGTTGTTGCAAAAGTTTCTTCCGGTTCTAGAACCTGTGCCCAAGAAGGGCTCGTTTTCCGAGGGGGATGTTCATATGTTTTCAAAAAAATTATTGCATTCGATTTCTGAATATCTTTGCTATATTACATCCAAGAATCAATTTTCTGACTATACATCTATGAGTGCCATCAACGGTCTGAAATGGGCCATTCAAGCGAGCATATTCGAGCAATAATCTTCTACGAGTATTCTGGAAAGATCAGTGCTGCGCAATGTCACCGAAACATTTGCCAACGTTTAGGTGATGGCACTGTTAGTTTACGTACAATAGAAGAATGGAATCGCCTGTTCAGACGCGGAAATAGCTCTCTTCAAGATGTACCTCTCTGGTCGGCCAATCATGATTTCAGATGGTGATATACGCCAAGCAATTGATGAAAATCACAATGTAACAACAAGGGAACTTGCAGAACAGTTCAAGGTTTACTTTTCATCCATTGCCCGGCATCTGCACGAGCTGAATCTGTCATTCAAGTTCAATTGTTTTTGTGTTGAAATAAAAATCCGAAAAAAAACCACAACCTGATAAAACCACCTGTATCGTTTTATTTCCGAATCAATTTTCCTCATTTTGATAATTAAATATTTTACTGCAATAATGCTAACAGGAATGCGCTAAAATTCCCACTGCAATTTTAATTCAAATTTTTGAATTACATCGATTCATGTGAAAAAAAAAAAGTTTTAATTTGATTAGTATTAAATTTTAATATCAACTTCATCTCATATTTGTAATTTAAAAAAGAAATCGTTTGTAAAGGCCACAAAACAATTTATTATACGATAGTGATTTTGGGATCTTTACTATAAGAATGTTCAGTGAAACCGCTAATGCCAATTTTTATAGAAAAAATTATTTTTCTTTATGGTAATCATTCAAGAATTTTGCTTCAAAATTTTATTTTATACCCCCCACCTCACACTCAGTTTGAAATGCAATGATAATGAATTGAACATTAATTGATGCAGTTAAGCGTGATTCCCCCATGCATAAAACCAATGGCAGAAACCACAAAGCAGAAAACATTTATGATGTCACTTCCTGCTTTCGTCTCTCTGCCCGACTGAAAATTTCTGCTCTTTGGAGTTGTCGAGTTCAACTTTTGTGGTAGAAAGCAGGGCAGAACTGGTTGCTCAGCCAATAGAAAATGATCTCTGCAGTGACTTCACATTGACGTTCTTTCTCTCTCCTTACTCTAAGGATTTGTTTTACCGGTTGGTAATTGTTTAAAGAAGTGAAAACTGATTAAAACGTTAAAAAAAATCCAAGAAAATATCTGACCTCTTTGTTGCAAAAGTTTCGTTATTTAGTCAACACTGCAAAAAGTAACAATGAAAGTGCCGATTGCGCAATGAAGATATATGCCGTATTTATTCTACTATAATGCACAACTTGTATAATGAGATTCCACTTTTAGAGCCAAAAAAAAAAAGTATAAATTTTATCCTCTTGTATAATGCGGTCCCCATTTTGAATTGTCGCGAGAAATAAAATATGCAAGAATATACAGAAAAAGAAAAAAGGGGGAAAAAAACCCTCCTCTTATCTTACTATTACCAATCTAGACTAACCAATCAACACAGTGGAATACTAGGTGGTATTGCCCAATGGCTTAAAAATACTGTTTTTATGATATGACTCACCATATGTCCGTTTGTAAGCCAAAAAAATTTTAATGGAAAAAAAATATACATCTTAATTCAATAAATTGAATTTTGATGGTTTATATAATTTTAAACAAAGACAAGAATGATCACAAAACTCTTCAAACTCTCATCCTCAATGTCACCATAAAATTCACTTATGACCACACAAAAAAAAAAAAAAAAAAAAAAAAAAAAAAAAAAAAAAAAAAAAAAAATAGGGGTCAAGTATTGAGTCATAATAATTTTCACTGTTTCTCAGATCATAAAAAGTGGAAAACATCACGAGTTCATTACAGAAAAGTGAAAAAAGTGGATAAAGTTCCATTGCAGGGAAGAGGGAGAATGGCTTATTGACGGTCTCTGACAACACTTCTTAGAAAGAAAGCCTGTGCACTGAAAATTTATACTTTGTTACATGATCATAGGTAGCCATAATTTAGGGCTTATTATTGGTAGAAATGCGATTAACAATGCCTTTTTATGGGATGTAACAATGTATGAATTTTCGGTGAACAGGCTTTCCTTTTAGATGGTGTTGTCTCTGTGGCTGTGTTCGTTAATTTATTGAAAATAGCAGCATGCGAAGTGAGCAGTGTTTAAATCTCCATCTAAGTTAGTTTCCTTAATTTTATTTAGTGATATTTACAAATATCCAAAGATTTTTTGTAGGTGATTATTGTTAATAATAATAAATAGATATTAATTTAATAAAATTGGGAAAATTATAAGATCAACACAGTTTTGAAGTTATTTTCTAATTAGCTTTTGGCGACGGGAAATTCAAATAAAAAGTCAATTACCATACTGTATAATGAACTGTACATCGTATATACTGGACCCCCCCCCCCGTTACTTTATGAATTTAGGGTCGTCCGAATCGGGAGAAAATTTAAAATGAATAAAGCCAGCTACGTATGCCTGCATCGTTCCCGCGTCGATCGGACATAGTCAAATTTTCGAGTCAGTCACTGGTGGCTCCAAAACGAGCTTTGTGACAAGCTTTGACCGGTCGGACTTTTTAGACACACCCTTAATCTCATTGTAGAGGGATTTGGCTTATCTCAGAATGGAACGATTTTATCATACTAGATGAAGGCAAATTCCTGACATAAAGCTAAATCGAAGACACAAATAAAAGGACGACTTCAGCTGAGTATTCTGTCTGCCAATTAGTATTGGTTAACTTTTGAGGGATTATGTTCCATTCATTGATATTTTTATTTTTAGTTTCTTCGTCTCGTAGCGATTTGGAGGTAACAGTGGAAATGAAGCTTGGATCACCTCTTCGAACATGGCACTTATGAATCAAGAACGTTTAGGAAAAATCCACGGAATTATACCTAGTATAATCTACTGTTACTTTCCTGAATGAAATGACCGCTTTAAGGAAATGTCAATATTTGATTATCACACGCTAGAACCTTATATGGAGAAAATCTTACTCGAGTTGTACAGGGCCATTCAAAATTATGTATGGCATTTCAAAATTTTACCATGCATTTATTTTATAACAAACTAACCAGACCGGGTTTAAATGCAGGTAATCTTCCCGCAACTGGAGGCTGTTGTGGTGCTTGTGTTGTGATAAAAGTAAAGATGGAGAGTGTGAATGAAAAGGCATATTGCGTGTTGGAGTATGCAAAAAAAAAACAAAAAAAAATCCCTATAATTTTAGTCCAGCGGGCATTTCGTAGGCAATTTCATAAAGATTGCCCTACTGACAATAGCATCCGTTAAGTGGTATGATCAATTTCTGGAAAATGGATGTCTTTGTAAATGCAAAAGCATGGGAAGGCCATGTGTAAGTGAAAAAAAGGTGGAAGTCACTATCGTCTTGACAATGTCCGGGTGACTTGAGGGAGTCGCATAGAAAATTTGCAATGCTAGAACCAATAAATATTTGAGTGTTTTTCAGCGCAGTACAAATGTGTATTGTGTTCAGTCAAAGCCTACAGGTTAGATCGAGCGACTGCTTCAGCACAGTACAAAAATGTCAAATTACAACAGATGGCACTTGGGTAGCAGACTTCTGTCCATTTGAGTTTCTGCCATGCAAGACACCTCCAGGAGCAGAATGTAAAACCTTGATTTCTGCTCTCGTTTTCTGCTTGTGGGAACCACCCTTCACTTAAAAATTCAGAATTTGTATTTCTCCTTTCCACAACATGCTATATGAAAATAGCTTGTAATTCAATCATTATTTCATAGACAAGAAAAAAAATTTTTATTAACTATTTATCTAAACTATAAATAGAGTCCCCAATAGAAACTCATTCTAAAGCCTGCCCAACAGAAACTCCTATCTTTGTAGGTTGGTTGGTTTATTAGAATTTTTGGCATCAACTACTAAAGTCATTTTGTGCCTTTTACACAAGTTATATCTGTACGCAGCCCGGGACAAACACAAACATCCATGCCCACAGCGGGATTCGAACCCACGACCAGGCAGACTCGAGAACTAGAAAGCCTACGCCCTAGCCCTCTCGGCCATCTGGCCGGCCTATCTTTGTAGACTAAAACAGGAGTTTTCTGTTGGGCAGAAAGACGAAAGCAGGAAGTGATGTTATAAATTGTTCTGCTTTGTGGTTTACATGTGGGAACCACACTTTACAGCAGCCAATCTATAGATAATTTTATATTTAGTCCAATGAAGTGTTTTGTCTTTATGTAGGTCACCTATTTAAGAAGTTATCCAACACACTATTTCAAGACAAAGGTTAGCCATTGTTGCCCTAACTATAAAAGCTGTAAACTCTAAAGAGGTTCCCTAACTAAGTAATCTATACCAAACATTCAATACGAAAATTTTAAGAGCATGTCTTTTATAGGATACTATTTTTTTTACAGTCTGCATGGGTATAAGTAAGGTTTTCCCTACTGTAATACTGCATCACTCTGACCAAGAAAGAAACTGGGCATCCCCAATTAAACATCTTACTGCAATTATCACATGTCATTTAGCTTTCCCAGTTTCTTTCTTGGTCAGAGTGATGCAGTATTATGGAATGGCTAACAATGATGTGGAAAGTTTTTTTTTTTTTTCTAAGACTATAGCAAAACATGTTAGTTCCTCATAGAAAGTAAATACAGTAAAACCCCGATTTTACATTTTTTTTATTACTCTGGAAACCATTAAGATAATGAAAATTTCAAATTCTTATTCTAAGTAACTGAACCTTTGTCGAGCTTAAGATATTTACTAATTAATATAAAAATAAAATACATCCTAGGCTCTTAAAGAATTAGAATTTATATACCTTGAACATTCGCACTTTGTGATTTGCGAAAATTTCTTTAGAACTGAACTTATTTGCATCCGCGATTTTTTTGCACATCCGTGTTCGTTTACTCATTTGACCTTACTGTGAATGCAAAAGAAAACTGCAGCCAATGCCCATTCAATGAATTAGTAGGCGTAACATTGGTATACTGTACTGTAAATGTGACTATGACAAATATGAGTTAAGCAGTACTGTACTTTATTTTTACATCAAATATTTGTTTTTTTTTTTAAGTGTAATGAATTAAGCTAATTTTTAAATGAAATCAAAGTGTTTGGGTGCATGACTGGGATATATTTAGTGTTCCAATTATAGAAATAAGCATATATTACCATTTTAGTGACTATACCAAGCATTCACGAATCCTCATTTGCAAGAGGTTCTGGAACCTAACATTGCGAATGTCATTTAGAGGTTTGACTGTATTTAGATTGCAAGATGATTGTACTGAAAAGTACTTAAAAGTATATAAAACTTTCCCATTATATCTCTAAAATTATATCTATAAAAACAAAAATCTAGCTTGCTGATACAAAAAAAAAGATAGTAGATGGGAAAAGATCTGATTTATGGGATACTGACATTGTTATTGGAAAGGAATGAGAAGGAGATTATGGAATTGTATACTGCAATCAAACAAGTCTTGATATATAGGGAAGATGGGAATCCACTTATCAAATCAATTACATTGAAACGAATATTAATCTGATATTATTGAAAGTTTATAGGAAGAGAATAAATGAACGAGATACTACGAGCGAGTCAAAAATTATCCACACTCCAATTAAGTTTTAAATTCTACTGGAAACGTTTTCTTCTTGTGCTTTCCATCAGAGGGAGCTGTCCCTTCTGTACTGAATTGCAGATTGAAACACTATGGTGAGATAAACCACTTGTGATTTGTACCAAAGACTAACAGAATGAGATTTGTTTGTTTGTGGTATGAGGGAATTTTTTTTTTAGGACGTTTCTGGGACTGACATTCATCGAAGACTTTGTGCATAGTTTGGAGAAAGTGCTTTGCTGCAAATACTATCTATGAATGGATCATGAAGTTTAAGAAAGGTTACATAGGTGTCATCTGTAATGAAGGAATTAGATGCTTGTCCTTGTCCAGTTATGACAATTTTGAGTGTGCACATGAACCAATTTTGACAAATTGATGGCATGGCAAATTACCCCTAAAATGAGCTCTAAGAGGACAAAGATCTGCATTAGATGAAGGGGAAAAAAAAAAAACAAAAAAAAAAAAACACACCTCTTGCCAACATAAGAGGCATTGTTTCTTTTTGTGTGGACAAGAGGCATTTTTTCTTTCTTCATTACAAGTATCCATAGCTACCTAATATTTCATCAGACGAAGAGGTTAAGATAACTGTACATTTGTAACTTGGCACTCAGCTAAATCATTTTTTCTGAGGAAATATGAAAACTGGTTAACAGGTGGACCAAATGTGTTGCAAAACAAAGGGATTATGTAGAAAGATAATATATTATTGTTTTTAAAATTAATTCAAACAATGTTACAGCCAGAGTAGATAAGTACCGACTCCCTTTCGTATCAGATAATACAATAATTATTATAAAGAAATTTTTCTTATTCATCGACATATTTGTTTGGATGCTCTTCATCTCACTTCTCAAACATGACCTTTCTGGCAAAGGGTGACCCTAAGTAGCTGTGCTTCAACCATCATACCTCACAGAATCCCTGAAGCACCCAAACCCCTGACCCAGTTAATTGCTGAAGACTGGCAAAGCTGCAGGTGATGACAAAATCCAGTCCGAGATGTTAAAGACCTTGAATCAGGATGGTATCCTGTGGCCGAATCTGGTTTGTCAAGTTGCTTGATTATCCAGCCAGACCCCTAAGCAATGACAGATAGTTATTGCAGTTCCTATCTTAATTTTAATTGTAATCCTAATTTTAATCATATACAGCTGTATACATATAGCAATATGACAAAAATGGATTATGACCATGTAATTAGGAATAAACTGGATGAAGGAATTCAGATCTGAATTTGATCTTACAAGGAGACTCCACGTACTCGGAACCACCGATTTTGATAAATATTCTATGAGTAGCTTTTACCAAATTAAAAAATTTTAAAAATTAAAAAAAAAATTACCCATGCAAAGCAATTCAACGCACTTCTCAAAATTTTCCAAGAAAAAAATTCATAAAGTTTATTATAATTGCCTACACTCTATAAATGCCCAAATTGTAGCATAGATTTTTCATCACATTCAAGTGGTCTATACTTCGTCCAACAAGAGAAAAACAGGGTGTGTTTCCGGTCTGATATCGACTACTCACTCATCCGCAATGCTTTGTGGGATCTCTCTTTAGCGGCTGCACTAGTCAATTTGTAATGGCAACGCCCGTGAAACAACTCTTCAGCCAAACAAGGAAAAACTATTTACAGCCAGGCTAGGGAGATTTGTGTGGAACGTATTTTGCTACTTTAAAGGAAAATAGTGTTTTAAAAGCTCATCTGCTTTGATAGAAGAAACTTCCAAGGCAACGAAAGTTTCTTTTTCTTGCGTTCGAACAACTGTTCAAGAAGGAAACGAAGCGTCTTCATGCGAAGCTACCACCCCCTCTCCTCGCTTTTCGACTCATGGAAAGAAAAGACCCAGGGAATCTCGAACAACGACATATATAAAATTGAGTTAAAAGATAATTTTATGAAGTGTACAATATTTTTAATTATAATTAAAGCAAAGCAACTGAATAATATTAAAGCTTCTGCTGTAATATTATAAAGCGCTTCTTCAATGAGACATGAGACAGAAGTGATTAAGCGCATCAGGCCCCCTTTCTCTGATTGACTAATCTGAAACTTCCTGTGACACACCCTGTTTTTCTCTTGTTGGATGAACTATAGTGGTAAAACGCTAGAATTCTATTTTGCAGGTACGGGTTCAAATCCAGTTTTCGATTATTTTTTTTCCTCTTCATAAATTTTTTTAACATTGTGGGAATGTGTAATTCATTTACTAAATATATTACCACTAGCGGTTTATCACTAGACCACCTGAACGCAATAAAAATCTATGCTACAATTCGGGCATTTATAAGTGTATGAAATTATAACAAACTTTATTAATTTTTTCTCGGAAAATTTTGAGAAGTGCGTCGAATATCTTTGAATGGGTGTTTAATTTCATGAAAGCTATTCGTAGATTAATTTTTATCAAAATTAGGAAGTCTGAAAACGTGGAGTCTCCTTGTTGGACATGATGACACAACCGAAAGACTAATTCCACAATGTGTTCTTGTGCTTGTGAAAATGACCTTCAAGCAATGTTTTCTACCAAAGTTTGACATTTTTGGAATTTTGAGTGCAAGCATTTCTTTTAAATCAATTTTGGATTGCTTCAGGTGTCCCTTAAATATTACCGTATATCCCCTTGTAAAATGCAAAAAATTTTGGCTTAAAAAAAAAACAAAAAAAAAACCTTAAATTTGCGTGACCGTATTATACAAAGGGATAATATTAGCCCTGCAAAAGTCAACAGCAGCCAGAAGGGGAGGGGGGGGATCAGTTGCATTCTGTCCTGATGAAATTACCGTATAATATAGATTAATTATACAGTATATATACCGTATTTATTCTACTATAATGCGCATCTTGTATAATGCGATTCCACTTTTAGAGCCCAAAAAACAGTAAAAATTTTATCCTCTTGTACAATGCGGTCCCCATTTTTGACTTGTCACGAGAAATAAAATAGGCAAGAATATACAGAAAAAGAAAAAAGAAAGGGGAAAAAAAACCTCTTCATTTTACTATTGCTATTACCAGTTGCTGCTTTTCAGGTCATAAAAAGTGGAAAATGTCACGAGTTCCTTACAGAAAAGTGAAAAACGTTTATAAAGTTCCATTGCAGGGAAGAGGGAGAATGGCTTATTGATAGTCTCTGACAGGAAGAAAGCCTATGCACTGAAAATTTATACATTGTTACATGACCATAGGTAGTCATAATTTAGGGCTTATTATTGGTAGAAATAGGATTAACAATGCCTTTTTATGATAATGTAACAATTTATAAATTTTCAGGGCACAGGCCTTCCTTTTAGATGTTCGTTAATTTATTCAAAATGGCGGCATGTGAAGTGAGCCAGTTTAAATCTCCGTCGAAGTTAGTTTCCTTATTTTATTTAGTGATATTTAATAATATCCAAAGATTTTTAGTAAGTGATTACTGTTAACAATAATAAATAGATATTAATTTAATAAAATTTAAGTAGGAAAATTATAAGATCGACGCAGTTTTAAAGTTATTTTCGTATTGGCCTTTGGCGACGGAAAATTAAAATAAAAAGTTAATTACTGTACTGTATAATGAACTGTATATTGTATATACTGTATATTAATGTATTGTGATATATATTATACGCTAGTTTCATTTGAACTTCATCAGCCTGAAGTTCATTTGCTGAGGCCCCCCCCCCGGGGGGGGGGGGGGGGGAGGGGGGGGGGGGGGTGGGACGGGTCCCACAAATTTAGGTGCTTTTTTAGGCTAAAATTTTTCGCATTATAGTAGAATAAATACGGTATATATATACAGGGTGGACCAAAAAAAACTCGCCACTGAAAATTTCTAAGTCCAATGGAAATGGTCCACAAAGGGGTGAGCGATATTCTAGAAGGAAGAACGCTACCATTAATTAAGGCAGGCGTTAATGTTAAATGGAACGAGTCAATTTCTAGACGAAGGGTACCGAGAGTTCTGGCAAGAAGCGATTACATTTCAAATTATTACATTTTCAAGCTATAAATGTCATTACTCTGACGAACTTTAAAAAGTTAACATGGTTCAATCCTCGATTCCTCAAAGAGTATTCCTCATTAAGCAGAATTGCATTTTGAATGGCATACACAGCAATGACAATTCTACACCCGTCCAGCAACAAATTTTTCATGAAGTTCATCGAAAGTTTAGAGAAGAATTTACTGAAAGATGTTCACCTACAAGACGTGCACTACACGATCTACTCGCCAAATCTGAAACAGATGGAACAGTACAAAATGTAAACCAAGGAAGAAGTGGTCGACTGAGATCTGTGCTAAAAATAAAAAATACTGCTGATGTGCATGTTACCCTTAAGGATGAATCTGAAACTTCAACAAGGTCTCTTTCTCGACAAACAAGCATTTCAAGATCATCTGTGTGTAGGATAATCGAAGACATCGGACTGTTTCCTTATCGCCCGAGATTAATGCATTCTTTAAACGAGGATGATCCAGATATAAGCCTTGAATTTTGTTCCATGTTTTTGACAATCATTCAGAATGATGCTTCAATCTTGGATCATATTCTTTGGAGTGATGAAGCCAAATTTCATCTAAATGGCAAGGTGAACAGACATAATTGCGTTTATTATTCCGACGAATTAACCCATCAAACAATGGAGAAGGGACTGACCAGTCTGGGGCTAAATGTCTGGGCTGGAATTTGGTCTGGTGAAGTTAATAGTCCTTTTTGTTTCCAAGAAGCTCTGACTGGTAACAGGTATCTAAATTTTCTGCAAACCAAAATCGTCCCAAAATTGGCAGTGGCTTGTGAACACGAGATGATCTTTCAGCCTGACGGGGCACCGCCTCACTATGCTGTACAAGTGCAAAATTTTCTTGATTATGCCTTTGCAGACAGCTGGTTGGCAGAAGAGGATGGATAGAGTGGCCTCCACATTTTGTGACCTAACGCCTTACGACTTTGCCATATGGGGAATTGTCCTTGATTTAGTGTACACTGAAAACCATGGTGATCTTCGACTTCAACAGCTATTGAACATGCTTTTGAACATGCATTTACACCTGAAATGTACAAAAAGATATGCCATAGTGTTGAAGAGAGATGCCGTCAATGTGTAATGCAGAAGGTGCGCAGTTTGAACATCTTCGAACATAGTAAAAACTGTTTGCGTTCTTCGTTCATTTTGTTTTATGTTCAGTTTTTTCTTTTGACTACATGAAACTGGCAATGCAGTACTTGGCTTGGAACATGTTTCTGACGAAGTTATACGAACTTATCGTAAAGTGCTTATTTTTCACTTTCTATTAGTAATAGAAATTCAATAAAAGAGACAATGATCTAAAATGTGTAAAATTTGTGTATTATTTAAGATTATGTTCACCTCGTCTAGAAATCGACTCGTTCCATTTAATGTTAACGCCTGCCTTAATTAATAGTAGCGTTCTTCCTTCTAGAATCACTCACCCCTTTGTGGACTGTTTCCATTGGACTTAGAAATTTTCAGTGGCAAATTTTTTTTGGTCCACCCTGTATACAGGGTGATTCAAATTGTGTGTAAAACAATTTGAGTATTATAGAGGTCAAGGTAAACACAAAAAGTCCTATGAACATGGGTCCGAATTTGAACGATAACCGAGATATGAACAGAAATTAAAATCCCGCCACCAAGATCAAGTTAATAACTCAGGTTCTGTAAAGCCTAGATTAATGAACTTTGGAGGAATAACAGGGTCATAAGGCTGTGTATACCGTTAAAATTTGATCGAATTCCAACGAGAAGTTTCCGAGTTACGCAGTCAAAATTGTAACAAGTGTTGGTTAGTACTCAGAAGTGAACACGCGAGTTATTAACTTCTTGATCTTAGTGGCAGCATTTTTATTTCTGTTCATATCTCCATTATCGTTCAAATTCGGACACTTTTTGTGTTTACTTTGACCTCTGTAATACCCCCTTAAATTGTTTTACACACGATTTGAATATATATATAGGGTGGACCAAAAAAAAAACTCGCCACTAAAAATTTCTAAGTCCCAGGACAATAGGTTTTGCAACAATAGGTATATTCTACAGTAGGTTTATTCAACAATAGGTGTGCTGTGAATGGTTGACATAACAGTTGAATAAACCTATTGTTGCAAAATCTCTTGTCCACCTGTTTCAGTGGACTTTTTTTTTTTGGTCCACCCTGTATATACACAATGCAGGATTCTCCCCAGGCCCTTTTGAACGGGTGCACCGCCTAGCTGATTTTGGTGACCGCCCGGTTGAATATGTGAAAAACTGCACACCACTGCATAATATTTTATTTGTTTTTAATTTTTGACTGCCCGGCTATTTTAGATAAAATTTTCCGGGGAGAGCAATGCAATGTATAGTTCATTATACAGTACATTAATTCACTTTTTATGGAATTTCTTGTCACCAAAAGCTAATATAAAAATAACTTCTCAAAAAGATGGCAACTTTTACATCTTTTACTTGCCATCAAAACTTCCTTGATCTGACGAAGTTGCATTCTGTGCTGATCAACTTCAACACGAAATTACCGTATAATATACAATAATTATATAGTATATACAACATCCAGTTCATTATACAATACATTAATTCACGTTTTATTTGAATTTGCGTTGCCAGAAACTAATACCAAAACTAAAAATGTAAAATATAAAGGTTTTCGGTATATTTTTGCATATTTTATTTCTCGCGGCAAGTCAAAAATAGGGATCGTAAATACAGGAGGATAGCATTTTTACTGTTTTTTGCCCCGAAAAAAGGGGAATCGCATTATACAAGAGGATTTACGGTATTTACAGAGGTTGAGACAAAAATAGTGGCCGATCACTGCGCAAACTTTTAAATGGGCACCAGACAGAAACCACTCATTGCTAATCTTCAAAGTAGAGTCCATCATGCTCAATGGTCTTCATCCAACGATCAGCCAGTTGGCGGATGCCCTCGCGAAACCACTCCTCCGGTTTCTGGGCGAACAAGTCACGAACGGCGTTTTCAACCTCACTGACATTGGCGAAGCGCCGTCCACGCAGGAAGTGCGCCATGGACCGGAAGAGATGGTAGTCGGAAGTGCCGGGTCGGGGCTGTAAGCTGGATGTGGCAGAACCTCGATTTTTTCCAGCAGTTGAGACACCTTCACCTGTTGTTGTGCTTGCGCAGGCATCAGCTCGTGGGGCACAACTCGGCAGCTCCTGTTGACCTTTCCCATGGCGTGCAGATGTCCAACCACACTCGATTGTGATGTCCCGATGTCCGCCGCTACTCCACGGGTGGTGCTGCCTGGGTTGGCTTCCTTTTGTTGCCATAGGGCTGCGTCATCCACTTCTTTGGGTCTTTCACTCCTTGACACATCTTCCAGGCACATGTCTCCAGACGAAAAGCGGCAGAACCACCGTCGTGCTGTCCGTTCATTGGTCAACCCTCACCTTCCACCCTACAAATTTCGGCGGCTGCTGCTCACGCACTGGTCCCCTTATTCCAATAGTGATGAAGGAGCCTGCGTATCACCAGTTTTTCTGCCATATTTTTACACTTGCTGACGCAGGTGGCACATGTCTATGGCATTCAAATTCATACCGGAGTTTCTTTCCGCTCTTTTCTGTTAATAAACTGCGATGTACCCTTGTGGTAAATGGTCTTCACCCAGAATTCGTCAAACTTTAACCCCACCCCTCCCGAGTCGGCCACTACTTTTGACTCAACCTCTGTACATTTTACAATTCAGATGTCCCTTAAATAATATTTACCCTTCAGGTGTCAGATAGGGTAAATATATTAGTGCCCCTAAATAGATTTGAGGCTAAGACTGGAGATTTGTCTCTTAAACCATGGTGTGCCTTGCAAGAGGCAGAACTGTATGAAGAATTCAAAATGTTGTTAAAGATCTTAATTTATTCATGAAGTAAGTTAATTAATAAAACCTCAATAACAAAGAATACAGGATATCTGCTACCAGTAAGAAACAAATATCTCCACAACAAATAATGGTGGGATTTGATTTTCTATTAGATAAACTCGCCAAGTTTTATGAGCCACAACTACAATGAATCCACTATGACCAGAAGATGCGAAATATCTAGAGAGATACAAGTATCATTTTGTTATTTGTTATGCAACCAAAGATGCAAAGTAAGGATCTAATGAAGTTACACGTTGTCAGTAAACTTGGCAAGTTTCTCTAACAAATGCTAAACTTTACCATTCTATCATTATTTGTTATTGAAACATTTGTAGCTTATTGGTAGTAATTCTACTGAACCCCAAGTATAATAGTTTCTTAATAAACTAAAACATCCAGCAGATATCAAAGTAGGATGACAAAAAACAAGTTGCCCATTACAAATTGAAATTATAGAACCTGTGAATGGGCAAGGTGCAAAAATGAATTTAACACACAAATAATACAGTACAGGAGAACCCTACTGATCCGAGAATCAAATAATCCAAACAACATCAAAAACAAGATCCCTTCCCATTCTTAAATGCACATACACCTACATACTTTCAAAAAAAGAAATTTGATGAAACGTACCTATCCATCTCATTTCAGAATTATTAAGTCTTTATTGTAATAATAGCTCGCCCCTAAAATATGTTCAGGGTGTTTTTAATACCAGTTTTAGCATTGGATCTAAGATATCTGAACAGACCTCTGTCCAAATTAATTTGGAATAGTAGGATTCTACAGTATATTTCAGCTTAGATAGCAAAAATAGGTTTGACAATGCTAGCAGATAAACTTCTACTGTAGAGACATACATTAACAATTTTACTTTTATTGTTTGGCTGCCAGGGTGGTCATTTGCCTGTGTATTGTAAGTACAATAAAAAATAAAAGACATCTAACAGTTTAAAAAAAAAATAGATACCCTGTCAATGATCATTTTTTTATTATTGTCAGATTAATAATGTGTTTAATGCCAAAAAGTCATTGCATTGCCAAGAAGGAATCTCTCGCAAGGATTTAATTTGCACAAGTGAAATTTTACTCAATGAAAACGAATAATAACTCTGCGTTTTTCAATTACAATAGAAATCTATAAGGATTATAATTAAATACGCACACAAAAATCAACTGAAACTGTCTATCATACTTATCTAAAACGGGTAAGAAGAAAATAAAAGTATAGAAACAGGAAGGAGAAATTACACGATCTGGACTAGAACCAGGGACCACGACTATTGTCACCAGTCTCACCAATTGATTTACTACGCACACCAAACAGTGAGTCTTTATGGACTCCAATAAACATAGCTCAATTGGTTAGAGCGACAACAGCAATAGTCGTGGTCTCTGGTTCGAGTCCAGGTTGCAGAATTTTTCCTTCTCTTATCTGCACCTTATCAATCGAAAAATTATTATCTGTGGTTGGAGGTTATCTCCAGTTTATAATTATCATTATTTATCTGTGAGTTCAGCAACTTTCTGATGGTTTGGATAGGAGAAATTCTCGATCTGTGAGCCAGGTGCCCGCCTCTCATTGGCTTTCAACCATGACAACTTGGTTGTCTTTAAGACACCTTGTGACAGCTTGGCTGTCCGGGTGTCTGCGATAGCCCAATTGGTAGAGGCGTCGAACATGACAGTTGAGGTTCCTGGTTCGAATCCAGGTCGCAGAATTTTTCCTTCCATTTTTCAATCAAAAAATTATTATGGTATTTAGGTCTAGTTAAGGGCAGTTCACATTCAGCAACTTTGCGGCGTGAAGAGTTATCCCGAATACAAGCGGGGAGTCACAAAGCCACGCATGTTAAAATACGGAGCCGCTTCACATTCAGCAGGAACAAAGCAAAGTGGGGAGCTAGGTGAATTTTAAGCTTTTAAGCCTGCATCCCCCCCCTCCGCTCTGATTGGATGTTGGATGAGTCGTTCTTTCATCCGGTCTGTTTCTTTCTAGATATCGTGTATATATCATGGCTTTCTTGGCATCGCGTACATGTATTTATTATAATTTTTATTAGAAAAAAACGACAAAACGAGGCACACCTGCACAGAAAACACGCTATTGGCGAATTTCAATATGGCCGACTTGACTGGCGGAAGTGGCTTAGAAACAGTTGATAAGGATTCTGGGACTGGAAAAATGATCACTCATAGCCGATTGGCTGCGCATTCAGGGCGATTTCTGAAAATTCCAACATGGTTGGATCTACAAAACCCACACTGTTGTCGTCTCTAACCAGCTTTCCACTGCGAACTCGCTGAATGTGAACCACCCTTTCAGGAATGGATAAAGGGAGATTACATTCTTTACATTTCCTTTTCATACAACTATTATCTTTATAAGGTGTCACAAACATCTATATCTTTGGCAGGAATTGAATTTGTAACCGGAGATTTTGAAAGCTGGAACTTATACACCAGCTCTGTTGGAGTACATGTAAACTTAATAAAATCATTTAAATGCATTCTCAATAGGAATAAGAAATGTCTGAATACAGTACATTTTCTTGCAACAACTTTTCGTATGCAAGGAAACAGTCAAGTAACAGCATATTTGTGCAGAAAGAAGCTCCCAAACTTCAGAGGAAACCTACAAACATTACTACACTGGTAGTAGCAAGTAAGTTGCTTCATATATTACATTAAGTCACAAATGCAAAGTTCCATCCTTTTTTGCTTGCTTAGATCACAATTCCTGCATTTGAGGTAAATTTTTTAAGGTTATAATAAAGATTACCCTATTTGTGAAGTTGAGTTTAACTGACTTTGTAATTCTGAATCATATAAGTTTTCTTCCTTCCTTATTACTTGTTATGTAAAGGTAAAAGAAACAAAGTGAAGGTGTATATATATATAGGCTACAAGAAAAAAAATTTTTCACCGAAATAAATTGTTGTGTCATTAAAATTGCAATTCTAAGGTAAATCACATTTATAAAAACATTTTAAAGTGTTATAATAGGCTTGCTACTAGAATTAAAATATTCGGAAAAAAAAAAACGAAATACAAAAATGCTTTACAGACCTACTAACTCATTTGAGGGTACGCACAATGTACTCATCTGCACTCGAATGCAGTAGTGGTCATCCACATGCTTGGGACTCTGACAGAAATATTTAAAAGGACATGTTAATATGTTGGTACATTATTCCCATTTATCTTAAGACAATTGGGAGTTTTCTTCTTAATAACGTCAACAATAGTAAAATAAATATCAGCTTAAAGAGAGCAGACAGGCATAAATAGTGTTTAACGATCTCTTCTTTTCTAGTGTTTCCTAACACCTTGGGAACCTTATAATGGAACATGTATAAAGCACTTATATTAATTTAAATAAAGCTCTTAACCATTAATCCTATCAGTGCTCAGTTTTAAAAATAATCGAAATGCTGCAATATACTTTGGTCAGACAGTGTTTAAGCTGAGATTTTTAAAAGTGTTTTCTGTTTGCTACCAATTTAATAGTGCAATCTTATCGCCGATTCACTTCAAGATTAATGTTTATAACAAATCGAAATGCCCTTGCTAAGAAATTTAAGACGACTAACTTAACATTTTTTAAAAGAGGAAAATCTTTGAGCAATTATAACATAAGAGCTAATCCTAAACGAATTTACATAATTAATATCATTTTCTATGAAGTCAGAATGTTAAAAGTAAAGCTATTAGATGAAAATAATTTTATACGCATACCTAAATATATATAAAACATTAGATAACGCTTTGCTGATCTGTAAGTAAATACGTCCGCCATGAATGTTGCCCGGATTTGTAGTCTCGTTCTCTCACTAGTAGCTTCACAGCCTATGCAAAAGCCAGCGCTAATAAAACTGATTGGATAAGAATCGTCACGTGATATTATTCGTCTAATAACTTGCATTGCGGAAAACTTGCTTTAAGATTTAACGCAGGATAAAAACGAATCTGAAAGTGATAATGACGTCGGAATCTAAGACGGACTCATTTTATTGATGCAGTAAAGTGAGGCTATATTAGACGATGATTCATAACAAAAAAGGAAAAAAAAAATAAAAAAATAAAGGGCGTTTAAGATAAAGCTTACTCATATCTTTATCGATTTTAAATTCTTAGTTGGAATTTAGAAAATATTATAGCATTCATTGTAGAAGGAATTAAATAATTAAAAATATTTTTTTTTTAAATACTTATCACAGTTAATATTTTAATAACTCAATATTATTTCATATTCTACTTTGTTTACTTAACTTCACTTTGAATATTATTTTCTAGTTATTTTAATAAATTATTTCTCTCAGATACCGAATATGGAATTTTTATTTTCAATTTTTCAAATAATTTTTTTAAGTTTTTAGAAGAGAACGGTCTACAACAACATACATCACTCTCTATAGTTGTTTAATATACTGTTGTCTTTTATTTCACGAAGGATCGCCTCTCATCCAAACACTCAAAACGATACATCCTCAAGTACTCGTTTACGTGACGCCGCTACACTTTCGTTGGCTCTCCTTTCCCACATTTAAATGTGGGAAATGATGGCAATTGCCGTCCACACGTCTAGCATACAATCATTTAGCCATGGGCGTTGAACGCTCAAGCCCAAACCATCTCAAAGTAGACTTACAGAGTCACACCTCTATACTGCAATCCAACATTTCCTATGCTTCTCAAGCCACACCCAAGTTTCACTTCCGTACGATAACTTTGGTAGCAATGGTTTTTTTATGCAGTTATTTTTGCACACAGAGACTTAGGAAGTAGATAGCAACGCACATTTTGAAACGGTGGTTTGTTACATGTAAAATTGAGGATAACGCTCACTCTTCTATGATATTCACATACAACTGTGTCCAAGAGCTCTTGCTGTGTCTAGAGCATGGGTTCCCAACTGGCGGTGCAAAAAAAACATTCTTGTGGGGTGCGAGGAAAGTAATTGTAAAGGTTAACCTATTCTGCCCTGATCAGGGCCGGATTTAGGTTTGCTGGGACCCTATATAAGCTAAATTCATGTTTTCATGTTTTGCTAAATAGAGCATGGGGCCCCAAGCTATAGCTTATTTAGCTTATACATAAAGCCCCAAATGGAATCACTCTTGATTTTTTTGGTAGGAATGGATGAAGTTAGGGGTGCGAAGGTTCCTTAATACAAAAAAAGATTGGGAAACGTTGATCTAGAGTGTACAACGAATGGTGTAAACGGGAAAACGTGTAACTTGAAACCGCGCAGTGGGTGGAAAAGATTGGTTGATGAGAAGAGCAAAGGCAGACTTTACAGAATCGTAACAGCGGCTTTCAAAAATCGTGCAGAGAGGAACATTTCTGAACACAGCGATGCTTCAAACGACTTGGCTCAAGTGCCATTACATTCTGCGACAAACAAGAAAATACGCCTTCTGTAAGCCAGGAAAATCGTCATTGGACCCTTGATGAAGAGAAACGTTTTACATGGTTAGATGAAGCAAGATTTTTATTACACCATGGTAGGTAGGATCTGACATAAACAGCAAACCCGGTTGTGCCATGTGACATCATGCATACGGCATTGGTAGCATTATGGTGTGGATAACATTTTCGCGGCACGAGTTAGGTCCTGTGAAACGATCCCTCAACAGCACAGAATATCTCAATGTTGCTCCCGACCAGATCCATCCACTCATGGCTACACTTCACCTCTTTGGAGATGGCATCTCTCAACAGGACATTGCGCTATACCAGGGAATCTGACAGTGAATTGACGTTATTAGAGAGGCATACACTGGGGCGAGGCTGTCGAGGACTGATGGCAATTTGCTTTCAACAATGTACCTGAAGTACATAAGTCTTTCGTGCTTAAGCGTTTTGGAATGAAGTCAAATTTTACCAGAATGTTTCCAGCACCTTCTTGAGTCAATGGCACATTGTGTTTAAACAATATTGGTTGCAAAAGAGTATCTATTCCACTAAGTTTTACTAAATAGGCAAATGCACCAATAACTTAAAGGCCAACTGTTCTTAAAATCTCTCCATCAAACATGCAAATTTATGCATTTTGCTCTAGAAAAGTTCCATTCGGTTCTATCTTGCAATTCTTTGATCCCATACCTCTTTCGAACACAAGCACTGTCGTCTTTTCAACGTTTTCCGTCCTTTGGTTTTCACACGCATCATTCAAACTTGTCACAATCACGTGGACCAAGTTGGTTTTATGAAAGGAGAACAGTATCCAAGTACGCGCTAATAATTCAAATTCCAATTTCACCACCATCAGAAGATTGTAAATAACACAGATGATGATACTTCCAACAATTTATTATTTTGAAAGAGTAATAAATGCTTATTTTTTGTCTTTTTTACTTTAATAAAAGAGATGTCGTAATTTAATAAATTAAAATATATAGCCGTACTAAAAATTTAAAAATAATTTCGCGGCATTTTCTTGACATAGGGAATTTATCTACTTAATTTACCTTAAAATAAGAATAAATGAAAAAATTTAAACGAAATCCCTTAATGTCATGTTTATGTTGTTTTTTTTTTTTTTTTTCCAAAAATGAAAACAAAAACAACATATTAACTTTTTTACGCGTTCATTTTTAATCAAACTATATTTTCAATTTATTAAAAAATAAGAGACAAACCGATTAAAGAGTAAAGCCACAGATGAAAGAGATATCTTCATCTGTGGTAAAGCTATGAAACATGATATGAAGAAGAAGCGAAGAGTGTGATTTCGGAGTAGGCGTTTGCGCTTGTTCCTATTAATTCCTGCGTCAAGCAAAGGTATTTATTTCTTTTTTTTCCTAACAACGATTACCAAGCGTTGCTATGAAATACAAGTAGCGCCCTCGTTCGTTCTGAAGCGGTCAATTGCAGCGGTCAATCGCCTGCGCTTAGCGTAACAATTAGACAGTGGCTCCCTCTTCTGGCATCGTAACGAAAACCTGATGAAAACATGGCGTCGAAGGACTTTCAAAATTGTATAGACGAAAAATACAACCATAAAAAAATTCCCCGCAATGAGTGGGTTCGGTTGAACGTTGGTGGTACCTATTTTTTAACAACTAGAACAACGCTATGTCGCGACCCAAAATCATTTTTGTTTAGGTTATGTCAGGATGACCCCGACTTGAATTCCGACAGGGTAAGAAAGAAACGGAGGGAACATTTGTTTTGATCATGCGAAAAAATTTTTTTAACCAAAATCCTCTGACTCGAGTAGAACTATGAATAACTGGAGAAAGAGTGAAGTTAAACAAAATGCCTTTTGTTGTTTAAGATTTTTTTAAGCTTTAACACGTTTCAGAAAGTGAATGCCTGTTGTTATTATTCTTTAAATCACTTTTTAACAGTATTTTTCCCTTCACTAGGATGATACGGGAGCTTACTTAATTGATAGAGACCCCACTTATTTTGGTCCCGTATTAAATTATTTACGGCATGGAAAACTGGTGATTAATAAAGATTTAGCTGAAGAAGGTAATGAAAACTCTGCCCTTATAATGTTTAGTCTTGTCTCGTTTGAGATATAAAAATCCAAATAATTTCTATTATAAAAGTAACCTTGGTTCAAACGACATGCTGAATCGGTGAAATGATTCACCAAAGTGAACAAATCACGTGTTTTGCAATTTTCTAGAAATAAATTCACACTAAACAACAAAGAATTAAATGTTAGATAATATTCTGCTCTACTAAGTGAACTCTTTACTTGAAACTGTGTTTCAAAGAAGATCAAAGTCTGTTTCTGAATTAGATTACTGAATCCATTGGACAACTGGTATTATATAAATGTTGGAATAGAATATATATATTAAAATAGAACACGCTATAATCTCCTTTATTACAGTATTTCCCATATATCAAAAAGCGAGTTCTATGAGACTCTTAAGCTGTGTACAATGAAATGGCTCTAAGTTCAGAATTTTTGAAATGACTGTGAATTCAAGTGCATTGTAGCATAACTAATTTTAATGGTGTCGATCCTTTATTAGATATACACCAGTTTTCAACATAAAACACTTCTTAATTTGATATTGCTGATAATTCCACTCTGGTACATTTAATAAATTTTAAATTCTTCAGTATGATAGTAAATTGAATGAAAATATATTGACAAACCAAAAAATACAGTTACTAAGTATCAAAATTCATTTAATTTCCAGTTTATCTGGGTGCTTTTTCACAAAGTTTATCTTTCTAATGTTGTGAATATGTATAGTAATCATGCAACATATGTTTTTGTTAATTGTGACTTTGCAGAATGATTAAATAGCAATAATAAACGTTAATAAATGTGGCAGACCGAATGATTGGAGCTTCATTTAAAGCGTTTCTTTCATTGGGATACCATGTATTGGCGTGGCATAGTTAAAATTTGTCAAAAAGTTTATCTGCCTGTACGTGCTTAATCTTCACTCTTGTGTGCATTAATTTTTGTTTTCCTTTTTTTTTTTGTTTTATATATATATTATATATTAAAGTTTACTAAGGGAATTAAAGTTGATGTCTTCTTGGCTAAAGGAAATAGCATAGATATCTATAAAACGAAGAACTGTATTGCAGTTATTAATTAAATCTACTCTACATATTGTAACATTTTGAGAACTTGTGCCATTCTCAGGGCTAGTATGTGAATTGTTCCCCCGAAACCTTCTCGGAAGCTGTTACAGTGCAGTAGGGAGGGTAGAGTATATATAATCTTTCTCATATTGAATCACAAAATTTGGAAATCAATAAATTTATTCATAAAATTTGTATTTTTGAGTGATGAATTTTATTATTCACAAGTTTTATTGCTGTTAAATAAAGTTAATGAGGATATTTGCAATCATTGTGAGTTGGAAATTGGATATTGCTTGTGTTAAATAAGTTATATTTTTATACTTTCTTTTTTTTAAGATCAAATCTCTCTCTCTTTTTTTATTTTTTAATTTTAATTTTTTTTTAATTTTTATTCCAAATATTTGGTTTAAAAATTTTTTCATTTTATTTCCTATTAATTTCACCGTTGTTTTTTTTTCTCCTGTTTGCAGATTTGCAACTATTTGCTTTTATCACAAGACTTGGAAATTTATAATGCTGTGTTGATAAAATTCACACTCTTGAATACTTAATTTTATTACTTTTGACAAATTTTCTTAAGGATATCTCTCGCATTATTGCTTTGTCTCTTCATACCAAAAGATGTTAAAATTTTCTGCCCAATTTGAGAAGTGGTACTATTTTTGCTGGTCTTGCTCAATTAAATTGTAATTTTTAAAAGCTATATTAACCAGAGCAGCATAATTTTTGAAAAAATGCAGCATTATTTTTAATATTAATCGTGATAAGCTGGAAGAACTTGCAGCAGCGTTTCTGGATTGCAGTGTATTTTTGCTGTTGTGTGCTTCTGTTCTATTTTTCTTTTTTCTTTTTTTAACTGGGCCAAACTATTGAACATCATATTAGAATATAAAACTGCTCTCTTAATTATGATTTCATTTTTCACTGTCATCCCATAGAATGATGATATAATTTAATTCATATGCAGCAAACTGAGCCAAGGTGATATAATTTTTATTGTGGCTACTTATTAACAACTGCTAACAAGACTAAAGAAAAATAAAAATTTGCTTGTTTATTTTTTAAGACATTTAATTATGTTTTGTTTACTAAGATAAACTTGTATTATAAGATGAATGTGTATTTTGAAACCCTGTTTATGATGAAGTACCTCTTTCAGTGCCTAATACTTTGTTTTTCAAAATCCTGTATCTTTCTAAAGGAATTGGAATTATAATGCTGTTGGTTCTGATTTTAGGGATCTGAATTATCAAAAAGTTTTCTTAAGGTCTTATTATTGAGTATCTGAGAATGACACTTTTAATGAGTTAAGATTACATGTGAAGTTTTTAACTTTCTAGGGAGTTCCTACTTTAATTCTAATTAATTACTAGATTATCTGCATTATGTGCATTTTGAATTTGGGTGCAGTAATTTCTCAGTTAGAATGTACCTGGATGTTCTCGTTCATTGGTCTGCATTTCCAGAACATCTAATCCTTTTGGTTTACTTTAATAAATCCTCATTTGAGGATTAGTGCCAATTGGTAAATTTATTTATAACTATGTTGAGGATTTGCCTTTCCTGTTTTTTTTTTTCCCAGCTTGAAAATTTTGTCCCACAGTATACTCTTATCAGTCTTGAGAGAGTATAATTGTATGTTTTAACTGAAGCTGTATACTGAGCATTAAAAAAAAGTTGATTCCAAAAACTGTTTCTTCTGTGTATTATAAGAAAACAGAACAGGTTAATATTGTAGAAAAAGTTTCAGGAGGCTAACAGCTTAATATATAAGAATCCAAGATGCTTTTTTGTTTCTAGTATAATACTTTGTTTAATTAAAACTTAATAAAGAGGCACTTCAAGATTTAATGTTAGAAAGCATGGAATAAATTTTTTTAACAGATGTTATGAATCAAAGTTCTAAATCAATTTTTTTTTTATTTTTGTAGGTGTATTAGAAGAAGCAGAATTTTATAACATCACAGATCTCATTACTTTGGTTAAAGAAAGAATTTTGGAAAGAAATGCTAGAAGATCAACAGTAAGTTATTAAAATATCAGAGCTTCTATCAAGTTTATTTAAATTTATTCTAAAGTGTAATAACAACTTAATTTTTTTTTTTTTTTTTTTAATTAGGATGGGAAAAAACACGTTTATCGTGTTATTCAGTGTCATGAAGATGAATTGACACAAATGGTTTCCACAATGTCAGATGGGTGGCGATTTGAACAGGTTAATTGAAACTTAGTTTGGTTTTCCCCCCCTTCTTCTTGAGGAGAAATAAGAAAATTAAAACTTCCCTTTTCTTTGCAGTTAATAAACATAGGATCATCATATAATTATGGAAATGAAGACCATGCTGAATTTTTATGTGTTGTATCAAGAGAGTATGGAACAATAATGAATGGAAGTGAAAGAGAAGCAGAACCTACAGATAGAGCAAAGGTAAATCTTAATTTATTTATGGCAGTCATAGGAAAGAATATATCCCAAGTTGATCACAGAGTGGTTGTTGGGAACTATTTTGACATAAATTTTTTTACACTTAATTTTGTACACTTCTTATAAATTATGGGTCCTGATTAGCACTAGTGCTTCTTCTTGCAAGGCCCATTATAAAATAATACATACATAAATACAGAACCTTCTGTTACATGTATATTAATGATTTTAATGCAAGAGTCCAGAGTAACAGGTGTCAATGAAGGTTGAAAACAAGTAGGTCTTAAAGCACCAAAATTGATGAAAAATTAGATAATAAAAATTTAGTTAATAAAATGCGTAAGTACTTATCATACAGTGTTTGCACACAACCACTGGTGGGAAGTGAAATGAAACCTTTATATATTGCCAATTTAAATGAAATGATTTGCATTAAAACGCTAAGCAATTTATTTTTCTTAAAATATGCCAGTCCTTACTGGGATCTTATGAGGATTTTATCATATGAGAAAGTTGGAGTCTTTAGAACTAATAAACATGGACTCCTAATTTAACTATATAAATTCTTTGGGTAATATTTTTTATGTTTGACAAAAGCAGTTAAGAAGACAAAGTTCATGTTCTTAGATAACATTTTCTTCTGGAGATAACTTTACCTGAATTCTGATGCTTTGCTTATGATTTCTATCAGATTTCAAGTTAAGAAAAAGTTGTACCATGATGGTACAGAATGTACAGTCTATTCCAAAAGCATTTTCTTATTCTTGGCAGGAGTCGAGCTAACCAAAGTTGATTGGTTATAAAGTCTAGTAGTTTGAACAAACATCGTAGAAATTTTAAATGGACTTGGCATTCAGAGTGGAAATAGAGATCTGGTTTATGACTGGTGTGGGCTTATTACAGTACTTTTAGCTGAAAAGATTAACCGCTGCTTTCTATTTCAGTAAGATAGTCTTTGCAGATGAAATATTTAATACACTTATTAAAAAAAAAAGCAATAAATATTTATTTTATTTATTTTTTTTCCTGCATTTCGAACGTTGATATTTTTACTAATTACTTTTTAAATTATGTAATATTTTGATACAAAAATTGTTCATGCCGCCATATATTATGCTTATATTTTATAACAAAAGCCATTACGATATACCATATAGTAAACGGCTTACAGTAAACTGCTTTTTTCATATATTAGATACTATGTATATTGTTATATATGTAACAAATGTATTGTTTTTTCTCGTCATGGATGAGAATACAACTTTGTTTGCCGATACGTTATTCTTTTAGGCATAAACCCAGCAGATATTATGAAAGATTGGTAGCTATTCCTGTAAAATATCATGATAGATTTATAATTTATATATTTAGAAAACTATCATTTTGTTAAATTCTGAGGCAAACTTATTTGATGAAAAATATGTAATGATTTAACTAAAGTATTTAATTAAAAATGATTTTCTAAAATGAATTTATGTAGAAATTGAGATTCACAAGTGTATATTTAAATATAAAGTCCAACTTATATAATGTTTTAGGTGAAAGTAAAAAAAAAACAAACTACTGGATTATAAATTTCAGTAATTAAGTCTGCTAAGTCTTTGTTGACAATATCCTTAAGAAAGCATAATGGAACCCAAAGTATAGAGTCAACAATCCAACTGAAATGTGAAATAGATTTTTTTGCTCAAGCCTTATAGTTATGTAAATATATTTATACGTTAATTATATTATCACGTTTTGGTAAAAAGATAATGGAAAAATGTGCAAAAAATAATATCTTTCGACACGTCAATTATCTACTATACAGGGTGTTCTTGAATAACGTGTACAAACTTGGGGAGTGATAGAGGGGTCAAATCTAAGCAACATTTCCCTCTTTCATTTTTTTTCTCTGGGGCATTATTTTTGAGATAAAAAATGTTAGAAATCGCGTAGACGTAATATGCCATTCAGCTCGTGCTTCTGGAACACTTCAAAATCATGGTCAATCATGTAATAAAAAGAACAAACACACAACACATTGCATACAGTACAACATTGTGGCTTGTTTCTTATGAAACATGCAAATGTTTTACAATAAGTGTTCAAATTGACTCCCTCTGGCATGAATGCATGCTTCACAATGTCGCCGCATGAACTGACGTACACGTTCAAAAGTTCCCGGTTCTTTGCGAATCTGGTCCGCAGCTACGGCGATTCTGGCTACCAGCTCTTCATCGGATCTCACTGGTGTCTTGTATACCAATGGCTTAAAGTGTCCCCACAGAAAGAAATCCATTCATGTTAGATCTGCAGGTAGGATTTAAACATTTTTTATCTCAAAAACAATGCTCCAGAGAAAAAAATAAAAGAGGGAAATGTTGCTTAGATTTGATCCCTCTGTCACCCCCCAAATTTGTACATGTTATTCGAGAACACCCTGTATATAAATAGTATATGTATATTTTCAAAATTAATACATTTATTTTTCAAGATGTTTTAATAGGCCAAATTTCGTAAACTAAAAGTATAAAACAAAATTATGTAAACTCTACGTGATAAAATAACAAAACACAACAATGGTTCTCAGGAATTACTGAGGATTAAAAGATGATAAACAATAAAAAATCTTGAGAACTATACAGGATAAAATAACAAACAGTAATACATAGTAACATTTAATATTTTGTCCAGAACCAATATATTAATATTTTACTGTTTTCTGGACAAATATTGAGTTTACACTCTGTTTTTTAATTGGAGAATATACCATTTTTCTGTATGATGATGACGACGATATCATCCTTAGGCCCATTGCCCGTTGGAGTCGCCCAATATAGGATGGCTATTTGTCGTCTTGGTCCTTTTTACGGATGGCGGTATCTGCACCCCTTCCATCCAACATAAAAGATTTAAAAATAACTGATACATATCAAATTTATCTAAAATATCTAAATGCCAAATTCTTGTTACATTTTAAAGAAAAAATAGGAATATTTTGTGTTTTTGTTATGTATGGCTTGGTGAAATGGGGGGGGGGGGGGTGATCATATTCTACTTATATGCTACAGTAAATTATCTGTGGAAAGCGTGACGTGGGGGCTCCCATTCGAACAACATCGATACTGAGGTTGCAGACACAAGATAAATGACATCCATCAGTAATGGAATCCGGATGAACAGTCATCATCTTGAACATCGCAAAGAACGATAAACAATGGGAAACAATGACACACATAACAAGACGTCACAACAATTGCGATCATCGTGTGCGACAACAATTGATTTGTTGATCGCCGACACGACATATTCACCATTGTATTGTTGAGTGTGCTTTGCCAACTTATCTCTTACTTCCTCATGTAGTTATCACATTATTATAATTGCAGTTCTGTTAAAATAATAATAATGTAACGTTTATTTATTAATAATAAAGAAAAAGTTTCCTAATAAAGGCTCAAAAGTAGATTTCAGTCAAAACAGTTGAACGTCACTCATTATGCCTACCTATTCCCGTTGCTAAGAAACAATAAAATAGCATTATCCTACATGCTTTGAACTCGATTTCTTGCCTGAACTGATTCATCTCACTGGCTTCGTGTATTGCAAGGAAGCCGAAGATCATTCATCTAAGTGAAAATGCTTTTGGTATAGACTGTACATACAGGGTGGCCCAAAACCTACTTACCAAGATGGAAGTTGTGTTGCACTGGGACAAATAAGCAAGCGTTGTACCAAGTTCAGTCTAGGCTGATTATAATGCATATGAACTGTGAATATATTCGATCGGATTGCAAAATTGGCCACCACTTTTGTGAGAACATCCGTTGGAATCACCAAAATTTCATGCTTGATACATGTTCACAGCTCACCCAAGGTCTTAGGGTTCATCTAGTCTTCATGTGATCCAATAAAAAAAAAATCTAATGTATTGAAGTCAAGTGAATATGGGGGCCAGTTAATGCCACATCCATAGCCCTGAATTTGTTCACTACAATATCTGGCATGTAAGAAAAAGGAAGCTGATGCTTGTGCTACATCTACCTATCGACTGTAGATGTCTCAGTTATTCAGAGTTGCTGAAACATGACTTCCACTTCATCTGTTTATTCAAGGGGAAACTGTAAACATTCAGATATGTTGTTGTGTAGAAACAATCAAGTTAGACCTATAATTTATAATGTTTTTAACTATTTAAATGGAAATAGATCTGGAGATAGTAATAATGGCCAGCCAGGCAACAGGAGTTTTGTACATGTATTCAACTTGTTGATCAATCACTAATCAAGCAGTGCCAGAATCATTTCTGCTTAGCTGCGATTTCACTTAAGGACATGGAAATAAGTAAAGCACCATTTCTGTTTGCTTCTGATTGGCTGAACAAGTTTTAATCATTTACATATGCACCGGTTTCCTTTTTCTTTTGTGCTGGGCACTATAGATTGGCTATCGTGTGTCTGTCTGGACCAAGTTAGAATCCAAACTTCACTTGGAATGCTCGTCCCACGCGTTCTCAACTTTCGGCTGCCCGAATGTATTCTTCGATAAGAAAACCCGATGTTTGGTGGTGTAGGTGGCCATTTTTCAATCCTGCAAAATGATACAATTAAACAAAATGCATTGATGTCACAAACGTATCACACAGTTTTCAAATAATTACACTTACATAGCCTTTTTTTGCGTGCAAGCACACCGTGGAAGCGATAGCGTTGCGCGGCAGTGAAACGCTCCGGAAGTGCGCAGAGTTCAACAAACATGGCGGAAAGAGGGGAAGCAAACTTGTTAGCGGCGATCGCCAAAGGATTGCAGTCAGAGCACTGTTATTAAGCATGAAACCTTAATTTTGCTGTACCAATTATTCGTCTCGAAATAATTTATAAGATGAGGTAGGCATCCATGAATACTATTTTTATTTAAAATTATAAAGCACCGCGATACATACCCCCTCACCAACGCAACGTATTACTCGATGTTGCACATGAAGCCAGACCTGTGTTTGATTACCGAATTACTTAATAAAATGAAATAATAAATTAAGGAAATGGTTATTAATTACTATAGACATTTTTTACTGGAAGGCAATTAGCTAATTGTAATAATCTATTTTTAAAAACTAAGTTTGTTCAGAAACTTGAGAAGCCATTCAATTGCCATCTGCTGCTGTCTATTTCATCTGAAGTGGATTCGTGCTTATTGCTGTGAGTAGTGGAAGAAAGAAGTTCCGTTAAGAGCATTAATACATCGCTTTAACAATGGAGTCCTTGTATGACTATGTGTGCTCAAATTTTTTCGTTTTCGTGGTTTATTTGGAAAGAAACAAAATTTCGCACTCTCTTATTTTGCAAGCATCTATTGTAGCTTCAATCGAGTAACATATTTCAATTTGGTGGATATTTGTGACATACATGTTTGAGGGATTCCCTTGTTAGTACTAGCTGAGAAATTTACATTTAAACTTGGTAGGTAGGTTTTGGGTCACCCTGTCTTTGGATTTTGATAAAAAAATTAAATGACATAGGAAGAAAGTAATGAAATGAGTTTAAACTACCCCTGCAGCATTTATATAAAGAGGGCATTTTGATTATCAAAGGAATATTAATATATGAATGTCTGATTTTTGATATTTGTTATAATTACTTTATTCTGAGCTTACTTTGCACAAAAAAATGTATCTTTTCTCTTTTGTGATTTTGAGATGGTAATTGAAGACAGAAAAAAACTTCACAATAATCATAATACATCAAACCGAGTAAAACATGATTTCTATTGCATAAGTTCCTCCTCCCCCTACCTGACAGCTTTATTAAAGACCCAAAGTACAGGGTGTTTCAAAATGATTATTGGGATTTTGAGGCTTCATAGTATTTATTACATTTAACTTAGTTATAAGTAATACATCAAGTGAAAGAGCAACTCAAACAGTTTTTCCTTCAAGTGTTCAATGTGAACACCGTTCGTCACACGGCACACATCGAGTCGATAGAAGAGTTCTTCCCAAAGCTTGATCAATGTGTCTGGAGTAATGGTTGCAACAACTGCTTCACTTCTGTTTCTTAAGTTGGGTAGGTCAGCTGGAAGTGGAGGCACATACACATTATCCTTAATGAACCCCCAGAGGTAAAAATCGCATGGCGTCAGATCGGGTGATCATGGAAGCCATGGAAAACCAGCTCTGTCATTCGGCCCCTTGTGGCCAATCCAGCACTCAGGTACAACGCCGTTTAATCAGTCGCGTACTGAGTTATGCCACAGGTGTGCCAACAAAAGTGTTTGAGTTGCTCTTTCATTTGATGTATTATTTATAACTGTAAGTTAAATGTAATAAATACTACGAAGCCTCAAAACCCCGTTATTCATTTTGAAACGCCCTGTATAAAACTGCAGTGATATGTTCTTTATAACTTGAAGCAAAATTTTATCCTTCCTAACAAGGAGGTTAATTTATAACTTGATTAATTATTAAAATGTATAATTTAAAAAATAATTGGTAGCAATATGCCCATTTTCATGACTGCAATTTTTCTCAAGTTCTCACTCAAGCTGGCTAATTACAACAGACTATAGTCCATCCCAGCAAAAGAAAGACAACATCAAGGTCATGAAATCCAAAATTAGCCAATCAAAGCAGTTTATTGATTGGCTAATTTTTAATTTCCCGATCTTGACAGCTTTTCTCTCGCTGGATGGACTGTAGTTTATCATGTTTTTTTTTTATATATGGATACTACTAAAAGAAAAAAAAAAATTGCAATTTTTAACTAATTTAGTCTTCATTTCTGTTAAAACCTATAAATGTACAAGATAAATTTAATTAAGATTTTTTTTTTTTGCATGATTCCTGTGTTTCCTTCTCAAAATTTTTGTTCAAAATGACTTAAGTCTTAAAAATGATATAATGAACTAGCATAAGGTATGCGCCATAAGTTTGGAAAAAGTAGGTTTTGGTTGGTAACGTTTTAAATTGCTTGGTTAAAATAAATTGTTTTTTATCTGTGATCAATATTGATCTATTTATTTATTATGGTAAGACAAAGTTTGCCAAAAAAATGTTTGACTTTTATAGGAAAAAAAATATCATGAACACGTTACGAACTAGCTGTGATATAAAGTATGGAAAATAAGCAAAACATAATCAATAAACACAAAAATGTAATTGCTGCTTTTTAAATTGAGTGTCCATTTTTCTTAATGACCTCAAAAATGCGTCCTGGCATTGATAGTACAAGTTTTTGACATGTTTCTTTCCGAATTTTTTCCCAACAATCAAAAATGGTTTGTTTCAGTTCTTTTGTTAAACTGCTTTCCCTTGGCGTAACCTTTCGAGCTAGAATTCCCCACGTTTTCCATAGGGTTTAAATCAGGACTGCAGGCTGGCCAGTCCAGAACCTTCAGTTTGTTCTGAGTAAACCATTCTTTGGTTGATTTTGATGTGTGAATTGCTGCATTGTCTTGTTGAAAAACCCACTGTTTGCCACCAATTATCTTTCCAAATGGCAGATGAACACTAAGGACCTGTTATTTCTGTGAATCCTGACGTCCACTCATAACTGCAATATTTGTTTGACCGTTGTAAGCAAACACAGCCCAAACCATGATTGATCCACCACCACTTTGATGACTGAAGAATCTTCGTTCTTCCTTTCTCAGATCATGCCAGTAATGTCTCCATCCGTCAGGATCATCCAAATTGAAGTTTTTTTCATCCAAAAATACCACATTGTTCCACTGCTTGATCCATGACATCTTGTCTTTCGTCCACGCCAATAGATTTGACTTATGCGTCTGTGTCAAACATGGTTTAACTGCCATCTCCTGGTATTTCAGGTGGTCACATTGTTTTAATCATCTTTGGATGGTTCTTTTAATATGTGTGGATGCAAGCCGCAGAATGTGCCGATTTACATAATTCGTTGTTTTCTTTGGCCTTCCTTTTCGGGGTTTCACCATTGTAGCATGCTTTTCTGTCAGAATTTGGAGATTGTTGAAAGGCTATGTCTCAATTTTCTGGCAATTTCACCTTGAGTATGGCCTGAAGCTTTCAACTTTCATACTTCAGTAATTTCCTGAATGGTCACTTGTTTACCTGAAGGCATCGCAACAATGGCAACTTTTAGTCTTTCAAAGTTCAACACAGTAGTTGTATAAAGTCTAGCCACCAAATATCTTTCAGAAAGATCACACGAAATTGATTTGTAAGGCAGTGAAAAGCTCAGCTAATTTACGTAAAGGGATTTTCCAAATTCATGTCACGGCGGTGTAAACTGCGCTTTAAAGATTTATTTAAATGTGATTTTATTTATTTATTTATTATTTTTTTTACAAAATTAACTGAATAATATGAAATACTAAAGTAGTTGAACGTGCATTAGAAGCATTTTATTTTAGCCAAGCAATTTAAAACGTCAACAACCAAAACCTACTTTTTCCAAACTTACGGCGCGTACCTTAATAGAATTTTACTTTTTAGTGATTTTCATAGGGTTTATTAACCAGATAAAGATTATTTTCACTCTAAAAGTGATCTAAACAGATTTTTCTGAAATATGAAATTACTTATTTTTTCCAGAACATTTCAGAAAACAAAATAACAAATTTATATAAGTTAAATAAGTGTTGGAAATGTTCATAAAGGTTAACATAAGGATTGTATTTTGGGTGATCAGTATTTTTTTTATTTACATTGATTGGCATCTGAACTAATTAATATTATCATACTATAAACATTTTTCACATCAATGATATCTGTTGTTGGTGTGAATAGTTGAACTAATGATTATCCATCCTAAAATGAAATGTACAATTTATATTTGCTATTTAAAACATTTTTAATGTTTGGTATAGGTAAAAAGTGATATTCAAAATATAGTAAATTTGAGTAAGTAAAAAAAAATAAATAAATTTATTGAATATCATCTACTTCCTCATGTATAGCCTAAAACTCATGAATTTTTTTAAGAGTGATCTTATTTCATTTTTTTAATTTTCCTTCAGGTATTACAACAGAAAGGATCTCGGATGTAGAAGAAAAACAACTGCCTTCTGATTCAACTTGTTGACAACTAATAAACCTTATATAAATATATATAAAAACAGGCACTCATTGTTACAGAGCTACAGAGAAGGAAGAAAATGGAGTAATTTGTCTACCTTCAGAGAACGCTTCTCTTGTTGGTATCTTATTTTCACTAGCGTTTTCGTCCCTATGCATCGCTGTGACATTCAATGCTATTTCATTTCATACAAAATTAAAAGAAAAAGAAAAAGCAACAACAAACAAAAGTGAACTTCATCATTGTATTTATTGCCATGATTATTTTCATGGTACTCATTACTCACGTCAGTCGACTTTTTTATTATATACTCTTCGATTTTTTCCTTCATTTAAACAAGCCCAAGAGGTGGTTTTAAGTTTTCTCAAAGGCCTGCCACGTTTTCCTGGGAAATGTTGTGAAAGTACTCTTTTTCTCTCTCTATTATTCTCTCTAACTCTCTCACTCCCTTCAGGTGTTGCTGTTTTATTTTGAGCCCCTTCCCTACCCCCTCTTTAATCCTGTTTTTATTCCTCTTTTGTCGTGTATTGTCATTTTAGCATTTGATAGTCAGATGGTTATGACAAACTGAAGGGAAAGAATTTTTGGTGTTTCTCAGTGTTACTCTTTAAGGACAGTTCTAGAAGACAATTTGGGAACTGCAATTAATAAACTAAAACAAGGTTATGCATTGGTTTTTTGTTAATTTTTTTTATTTTGCTCTTACTGCCCTAGTCACCTTTTATCTGTTCAAACTGTACATTTCTTTGTGTTCTTTGAATGTGATTAATTTATTTTTCATATGTCCCATTATTTTCTAGCTTATGTTTTTGGTGAAATGTAAAATATATTTAAAAATTATGTATATTAATCATTTGAAAACTTTATTGCTTCTTTATGTCATGTTTTTGTTTGTAATCTTTATTTTTTGAGTATGTGATTTCAATACGAGTAAAAGGCAGTTTAATGTAGAATGTTTTACTATGTCATATTGATCCATCATTTTTTTGTATCATATAAAAAGAAACAAAGTATGAGTAGTATTTCATTAAAACTTCAGTTTTTTATAATTGCAGTGACTTTTTTTTTTTAATTTTAATTTTTATAAGTAAAAGTAATTCCAATGAAAGCTGAATAACACAGAGAAAGGGGGGGGGAGTTCTCCTTTTTCCTTTGAATATTTACATAAAAGGAAATTCTTAGTAGTTAATTGTGGAATTGAAAAAGAAATTGCTAATATTTAGATATTTAAGCAGTACATGATACTGATTTGATTTTATTTCTCCCTTGCACTGAGAGTGCACTTTATTGTATATTACTGTAGAAATCCACATATCCAGATGTGAAGAATTGAGACAACTGCTGCTTGCTACATCAAGGTTTTCTAACTGGAAGATAGATTGATGGATGTAATGCTGCCATGTCACTATGCAATATTATCTGTTTTTAATACAGCATTTCTATCTTTATTTATGACAAAACTCTTATTCTAAACTTAAACATATAAATAAGCACTTTTCATTACCTGCAGACAGTGGATTGGATTCACCCCAAAGCCTTTAAAAAAAAACTTCTTGTTATACTGCAAAAAGTGGATAATTTCATCAGGAATGATCATAAAATTTAATTATTCACTGAAAGGATTAACTTCTTATTATACACAAGTTCAGTGTTATAAGAAAATTTTTTCTCAGCTTTA
>JAHWFO010001925.1:160489-182962 GCA_023313115.1 Rhysida immarginata
CCCCCCCCCCCATGGAAAATCTATACCTACGTCCCTGCTGTGGGTACAGCCAATGGCGCACGGGAGATTTGAGTTCTTCGTCAGTCTCAAACCAACCAGAAATCTCTTCTGGGACAAAAGAGATGGTAGTCCGAAGGCGCAAAGTCCGGTGTAGGCTGCTTGCATTTTAGGCTCGGGTGTAAAGTGCAAGAACTAGGACTCATCTCCTGTGACATTGCCATTCAGAAACTCATTTTCCTCCTGGTTGTACCGGTGCTGATGTTGCAGACTGTACGCCATTCTGTTGCCGGTTTGTTCTGGTGTTCTGGTATCAGACTTTTTGGAATCCAACGCGAACAGACTTTGCGGTATCAAGCTTCTCAAGCACCATATCCCAAGCAGATCCATAGGATATGTGGAAACGTTTCACTCACTTCTCGCCGGCCGAGTGGGCTAGGGCGTAGGCTTTCTATTCTCGAGTCCGCCTGGTCGTGGGTTCGAATCTCGCTGTGAGCATGGATGTTTGTGTTGTCCCGGGCTGCGTACAGATTAACACGTGTAAAAAGGCACAAAATGACCTTAGTAGTCGACGCCAAAAATTCTAATAAACCAACCAATCACTCCTGTGATTGTGTTGTTAATGTCTTCGATAATGGTTGGTGTTGCCACCGATGCGGTCTGCCCAGAACGCTGTTTATTGGCTAGTGTAACTCTTCCTTCTAGAAACATTTTACACCATTTGCACGCATTGAATAGTCCAGACAGTCGGCACCGTAGACTTCTACCGTTTCCCCTTGAATTTCAGCGGGTTTCTTACCTTATAACAGCTCACTGTTCTTCCACTGTAGACGATAGCGGCAGTCATTTGTAAAACGACTGGTAGCACATAGTGCGTGTGCACAGGAACAGTTCTTGTTATGCAATGCCTGTGCATGTATTCAGTCTTCTTTTTGGCTATGTTAACTTTTACACAGCGACTTTATTTCCTCCGTTAAAAAATAAATGGCGTTGCTTTTTGATATCCCCTCGTATAATATTAATCCCGGATATAATGTGAAGAAATTAACTACTTTGTCCATAAACATCAACTTCCCTTTAATACTTGAGGTCTAAAACAAAAAAAAATTACGTTCAGGTGAATATACTGGCTCGACCAAAACCGGTAGCCAGGTAGACAAATGCTACTAAATATACCAAGGTGGCTACTAAAAATGTACTTCCTGGTAGCAATTTGGCAGAGTAGAGTGGTAGAGCTACAAAAGCTACATGCCTTTCTACAAAAAAAAAAAAAAAGCTGCGGGTCCAGGGAATTTTGAGTGGACTAACTTAAAACTAACAGTTTACAGGAACAATCCAAGATCTTTCAATGATGTGTTGTGCTTTATTACCGACTACATTGAACTTTATCCTACAATCTTTACAATACTGTTTCCATCGTTGCTGTGTTTGCTGATGTCACATTTTCTGTGCAGAAACAAAGCAGAATATGCCAAAGGAAGTGGACACTCTATCATCACTCAAAGATAAAGTGCAGTCAGTGTTGTTCTATAACTGACTTCGATCCAAACCAGCAAAACACCAGTAGCTTCAAAACATAGCAGCTACTTGCTTAAAAGAAAGGGCTCTAGGTAATTTGGGAATTTGTTTCTACTTGAGGTAACGCTATTTTGTAATACTATATTAATATTGGATACTGAATTTTGTTACTGGGTTACTAGAATTTGAAACCTTATAGCCAATTGTCTACAATTACAAAAATATTTTGTCTAGCCCCGAATTTACTAATTAATAAGAATTTAAAATAGACCTCAATATGAAATTTACAGTGCTTCGTGCAAAACCACGATCGCAAAAACATGGCAACTGCGCAGCAACATCTTAGGAATGCAGAAACTGCAAATCTGTCCTACATAATTCAAAATGAAATGTTTGGTGTGGCTTAATGAAGATCAGAATTTTCAGTCTGTTTTTCTTTGCTGAAGCTACTGGCCCGTTTACCTTGGTTAACTGTTCTGTAACCTCAGGTAGCCGATCTGCAACCTAACATAATCGGCCAAGAAGATAATTAAATTAAGATGAAAAAACGAAAGGAAAATTCTCGCGACCTCAATTCGACCAAGTGACCACGAGAATCTAACTCGTCGCCTCTACCTACTGGGCCCCGCGGACATGGTATAGCATGGGTGTCTTCAAATGTCCTAAAGACTACGAATTAGTCAAATAGAATCCGGCTCGCAGATCGGGAATTCCTCCTTTCTAAACCACCAGAATGCTAATGAAAACTCACAATAACGTTGTAATAGTTATGCCCAACATTGGTAATTAAATTAAGATGAAAAACGAAAGGAAAAAATTTTGCGACCTGGACATTGTGAGTTTTCATCAGCTTTCTGATGATTTAGAAAGGAGGAATTCTCGACCTGCGAATTGGGTATCCGCCTTTTATTGGGCTTCCATTTTGAATACTTTATAATCTTTAGGAGACTACCATGGCCGGTATTCCAGGAAGCTATTCAACTATTACTTTATTGCTAACAAGATGGAACTCCCTCACCTTAGGGAGTCAGGATGTTCGGAGATCCCTCAATGCTACTTTCCAATATCGCTGGATTGGATGTAGCAGATCAATTTGGTGCCTCCAGGTTCACCGGACCTCAATTCGATGGATTTCTTCCTGTGAGGGTGTTTTCGTAACTTCAATGAATGATCTCCCAGATTTGGTGCTTGCATTCGTGATACTAATGAACATGTTAAACAGAACATGGCATGAAATTGAATAGTGATTGGACATGGGTCGTGCTATCAGTGGTGCATATTAGTATGCCAAATAAAATTTCTTTGAATTATTTTTGCATTTCCTGTAGCTTCATTTTCCTATCTGTTCTAAGGACTGATAAAATGTTGGAGGTTTGAAAGGAACACCCTGTAAATAAAAAAACAAATATTATTGAAAAAATTTGATTCTTAATAAAAACTTAAGAATATAAGATTCTATATAATACAGTTTCCAAATGTAAATACTTGTTTAATTTCGTGAGAAGATAGGTTTATTTTATATTTTTATGAATAATTTTTTAAATTATATTTATTGATTTTTAACGATTCATCTGAGATGTATTTAAAGCAGTGCAGAACGGCACGAGAACAAATTAGGGTTAATGAAGAATTAATTTTTTTTGTTCTCGTTGCAGCCGGTAATCCTTATCATTTTAACGAAGAGAAGAGACTTCGAGAAGAACTTTTTGTGAAAAGAAAATCCAGGCAAGACTTTATACCTGTGGAAGAATTAAGTGACATAATAGTTATCAAACTCGGGATCAATATTATCCATTTGACAAACTTGGTAAAAATGAATATATGAAAATATAATTCATTTGAAAAGTATTTTTTAATTAATTAATTAATTTATTTATTTATTAATTTATTTATTTATTTATTTATTTATTGTAATCCCTCGGTATTCTCGGAGGTTACGTTCCCAAAGAAAACCGCGAATACTGAGAATATCCTAACGCGTTTCGGCACGTAATCAATGGAAATAACGGTGCAGCAGTGAAGGTGCTGTTCAAATAAGTATTCTATAATTGAATATTATTTCATTTATGTGATCAAATGTCAGTTACCTCCTTCTTATTTATTTGCACATGACAGACTTGAATGATACCTTGTACTTAAATTTATTTGTGGGGCATTGTACACCATTGTTTCTTAACTGGATTGCAAAGACACTTCTGGAAACTCGGCCTTCAATGGTGATTGAGCAGCTACTGACTTTCGTAGTGAAATGGTACTTTCCGTAAATCTTTCTGTGGATGAAGACGCTGAAGGCTGTGTATCATTTCATGGAAATCATTTTTTAATTGTCTGTTAAAGTTACAATGTTGTATATTCCGATCCTAAAATCTATTATCCTTCATTCAGCGTTTTTAGTGTCCAGTGATATATGATCAAATTTTGGAACTGCTATTGCCACCCAGCTATTAACATTCATAACAAGGAGTTTTTCGTTTTATTTTTGTGTTTGGCCGCAAGCATTATAAATCTCTAACAGCTTTTCACAGTATTCATCCGGAGGTTGAATACCTTAACTAGCTCTGATCGCAATAAATTTATTTCTCCAACACTCATAAGATTGCTTATTTGGCAGTGAAAATGTTCTACGCCCACCTACCATCAAAGTGGCTATTGCATCAAATCTATAAGGTTCAAAACCGGGGCGTAGCCAAGGGGCAAGGCTAACGAAAATTGCAACGACGAAACTGTGTGTGATATCGTTTTCTTTTTATTTAAACAATAAAAGCCAGAAACTGTGGACACCAGTATACTAATTAAAGGAACAATGAAAACACTAATCCACATGATAATTTTTATAGACTCAGATGTACATTTCGGAAACCAAATTTTCTTCATCAGTGAGTGATTATCAACAAGAGAGAAGACGAATATATAAGATACAGGATCACATAATCACAGAATAACATCAGTACACGTGAATATTGCAACATAAGTTGTCCAAAGGTCTCCCATACATGGAATTTTCTCCCTCTATTTTACGTGTTTTATGCTTTTGTTTTTTTCGAGCTCTACTGAATTGATGACGCTCTACAACTTTAGAATTTTTTCTCTACCTATCATGGCTCAAAAGTTAGTCTTCGTAACTCCTCAGCGCTTATATTAAGGGCACTGGGAACACTTTTATTCAATCGGGCACGGTTACTTTCCTGTAGATAAACCTAATTTTTATGACTAGCACCTTTTGTTCTGAAATTATTCGACTGTTTCCGGAATTTCTTCTACACTCTGTACATGTGTATTTAATGTGCCTATGGATCTCTGAATATGAACCGTGGCAATAATATTTTTATAATCGATGTATTATTGGGCATATGTAACGCCTATATTAGTTTCGGTTCGGAATTTTATTATCACTCTGTGAGCTTCCCGGATTAGGCAGACATTAAAAAGAACTTAAACTGCACATATTCTTTAAAAACCAATAAAAACATGCCATTATAGAGTATGATATATACTATATAGTGATAGAGTTTCTTGGACTAAACATAAATCATCCAATAGATTTTCTTGGTCTCCAATAGGATGCTGAGGCGGGCATTTTGACTTTGCGAGCTTTTCTGAGAATGGTGAGAACATTTTTTTGTATGACATTGATAATAAATATATATTATAAATTCAAGAATACTCGTTAATTGGTAAATCACTTATTTAATAAAACTTATGAACTGTCTACTTTTCTATGCATTATTAAAGGGAACTTATCGTACGTTTTAAGGGAAATTGTAAGAAATTGTGCATTTTTATTTGAATGGCTTAAACTTTTTTATTACTTAAAAACTCTTTCAGTCATGGAACAATACTCTATTAAAATGGAACATGCATGACTACGGAGGAATTGAGTATCTCACAGTTCCCTCTGATTTGATGTGGAAACCTGATATATCAGTCTACAATCTGTAAGACAAACGGATACCATCCTTAAAATTAAATATTATTGGTGTTAGAAATGTTGTTTGAATGATATATTAAAATTGTTTTTCCTAGTGCTGGGGGAACTGATCCTCTTACGTACAGTAGTACAATGGCTATACTGAGATATGACGGCAGAGTCATTTGGGTTCCACCATTGAAACTCAGGGTCATGTGTGAAATAACGTCAGTTACATTTCCATATGATGTACACAAGTGCTTTGTTAAACTGGGAAGCTGGACCCAAGATGGTTTCCAGCTCGATGTCCAACTTTCCGACGATAGTAATGACGTAAGAACATTTACCAATTTCATTTTTTCTAACAGCATATCCTAGAAAAGCAAATCCGGTGTTTGCTTCTATTATTTTACACTAATGGAATGTTACACTGTGAATTTGTACCGAACTTTACTATGGCCAATTTACAAGGATCAAACGATTAATGTTTCACTTTATTCGGAAACAATACCTCCTTTACAAACAACCAAGTTGCATAAATATCACTAGCACAAATACGCTCTCGTATTCTTCATGACATTCAAGCAGAAAATCTGTGAATGTAATCTTGAAGGATTTCTCTCCATACCTGAAACACATTCCACTAGTGTAATTTTTTTCTGTAATTATCAATGAAATAAGATACATGTGAATTTTTGCTTAGGCGAATTGGGATTATTATGACGATACATCCAACGAATGGGAGATCATTGGATCTAAATCTGTAAGACATGAAAAATACTACTCTTGTTGCGAGGAACCGTATCCGGATGTGACGTTTCAGTTTACAATAAGAAGGTAGGAAATATTGAAATCTAAAATAAACAAAATTCAATTTTTTGGCTCAGTACCTTTTTTGCTGTTTGACTTTAATTTGACATTATTGGAAAACATTGAAGGGAAAATACCGCGACTGGAATTACAGGAAGTGAACACCCTAAAGTTTGTTCTCTATTTTTCAAAGGAATGTCGTAAATATGGAATTTAAAGAAGTTAGAGGTCCTTTTTAATGGTCCAATCGTAATTTACGGACAATTGTTGCATTTTATTTATTAACTAGCCAAGATCTCACGGTGCTTGCGACAATATAATTGCCCAATATAATTCATTTAAATTTGCTCTTTCAATAATTGTTGCAAGTTGGGTAAATCTGCAGTATTACAAAAGACAGGTAATCGACACAACTATTATGGAATAAAAACATTGTACGTATAATTTTTTTAAATACAACCTTAAGTTATTCTGGTATTATACTGCTGAACGACGGTTACAAGATAACCGAAATGTACATCCAGTAAATAAAAACAGTTGGGGACAAGAGGTCTGTTTCTCATAATTTGAATCTTAAGTTAGTTGATTTTAAATTTCGAAGAAGCAGACAAAATCAGAATTGCACATTCCATTTTAGGAATAATTTTGCTCTTGACACAATAATAAGTTCTTTTCGGGACAAGATCCTCCTGAGTCGCTTCATTAGATAAACTGATGTGGTTAATTTCACTATCAAGTTGTCAATGTGAACGTAAAATTTCAACGCCGGATCAAGAGTGATACCTAAGATTTTTTACGTTAACTCCAGGATTACATTAGACTTAGGAAATTTTATTATCGCAGTTTTGTCTTGCTCTGTGACATTCCACACTTAGAGTTCCAATCGCCTAAAAGCTCCTAAATCGTCTTTGTTGATTTCTTTCAGTGCATCTTGATGTTCCAGTTCTGTAAAAGATTTAAGCAAATATCAACATGTACAAATGATATTTAAAACCTTCAGAACTTAAGCTTGTTTGAGGAAAAATTGAGATGATTTGTAGAATGTAAATTAAATTTAATACCTTCGGACTTATCTAAATTTCTTATTATTTTTTTATTTTTTTCAAGGCGATCTCCTTATTACACTATTACCATGGTCATCCCTTGTATGCTATTCCTCTGTTTGACGCTGGTGTCTTTCTGGCTCCCACCTATGGCTGGTGAGAAAATACTTTTGGGAGGTTTCAATGTCTTGTATCTGATCATCCTACTAAGTCACATGAACTGGGCTGTGCCTAAAAGCTTCATCCAAGTGCCTTCCATAAGTAAGATATGATTTTTCTAATTTTGACGAAATTACATTTTTTTTCCTTAAACTTATGAATTCATTTCATTTTAGAAGTATTCATAATTATTTTATTTCTTTAATTCTGAAAAGCGAACTGTTAAAAATGTTCGTTTATTTGCTAGCCATTTTATATTATGGTATTTTATATTTCTTGCTGTGTATTTAAAAAATTTAATGATAAAAAATTTTGAAAACACTCACGAATTTTTTTTCTAATTTTTTTTAATTTTCTTATGAAAAGGTTAGTCTGTTTCTAAGAATATTCGATGTTCCTCAACCGTAATTTTATTAAGAATTCAGTAGCAATTAAATTTAAAACATACATTTGCTTCTCAACTTTAGAGTAAATATTTTAAAATAAGGAAAATAATTTATAATTAAAGTGCAATTTGGAACAATTTTTAATAATAATTTTTACCTTTTTGGAAATAATTACTGATGGAAAAACAATTTTAATAACATCAGGATGTAAAAATCTTTAAGATGTCAATCTTTAACCAGCATTTTTTTATTATTTTTTTTGTATAATATTTACTAAAATACTAAGCAGTTCTAAGCATACCTAGCAGTTAAAATTGGTTGCGCGTTGAAACACTGATAGTTTATATTGTTAACTTTAAAAATACAGTTATAGAACAGTTTTTTGTAGGAGACAACTGATATGAGATTAACAGATCACTGGCTTACCCTCTATGCAACTTTGCTTAATACATGTAGTGTAGACATTTGTGAAAGTCTACGGATGAAGTATTCACGCTACAAGTATTAAGCAATGTTGCCATCGAGGGAAACCTGACAACGCTCACATCCTCAACCTGCGATCAAATTTACAGCGAAACTCCATCTGCATTCAAACTTCCAGTGACACCTGAACCTGCGAACTTCCATCAGAAAAACCATGGCCACTCTTTCAGGAAACAGTTTGAAAGTTATTTTTTTAAAATTATTTTGGTTGAAATAGGTTAACACTTTTTTTTGCATGTGTACTGTACTAATAAACCTGGTTGATATCACAATTAATGTAAGATTTACTTAAATTCTATTAACGTTAGTTTTGGTATAAGGCGAATAATGTGACTGTGAACAGTTTTTCGACATTCACGCAACGCAGCTGCACTCTTTTATTGGATACTATCTTGTTTATTGAATTTATTGAACGGGAATGCCGTTGCGTATTGCTGGATTTAGAAGAAAATTGTGCACAATAATTCTCGATCTTATACTGCAGTTCGAACTCTTTAATTGTTGCCATAATTTGGCTGGCAATTTATTTTGAAACTCCACTCTACAGTTTTGATCTCGCACCAAACAATGCTCCTGTTATACACCTAAAGAAATAGCCCTCCCCTCAATGCTTTGAAAATGATAACGAATCGAAGACGAGATTAACCATTAATGTGTAGTCAATAGTGGCCATTTGGAAAAATGATCTACGCGTACAGTTGATCTCTTGTATGGTAATAAACCATTTTTCTTTGTTTTATTTATTTATTTATTTATGTTCTATCTGCTGACCTGACCTTATTTATGATTAGCTGGTTCAAAAAGGTTACTATGACTGCATTTTGAGTATTTCCACAAAATTTGCATTACAGAATGAACCTTTATAGAAATGCTCCCAACGTATTTTGGAATGAATTCGCTTGTTGGTGGGAGTTAATAATCAATATTTTGCATTCGTTTCCTTCTACCGGCGCGTCAGGCGACCACTTATTGGTCTTCTCGAACGAATCGATCTATCAGATTTGAAAGAAACTTGTTTGCGATTCTATAAAATGTATTTTAAATGTATTTGCAAACAAAAATGTATCTTTAAAGATTATTTTACGTTTTTTGAGGTTGAGATTCTTTTTAAAAAAAATAAAAACCTGGGAAGAAAAAAGAAAAGTTTCAAAATTAAAGTTTTAAATGAAAATTCATTTCTTACAGGAAACTGTATAAACAATAAGAAAGTGGTAAAACGAAATAATTTATTGTTATTGTTACTTCTTAATTTTTCAGTTCGGCTGTGTGGCAGTATCACTCTTCTGTCAATAATCTCATTGGTGACGAACGTGATCACTGTGTCGATGAGTCGTAAACGAGATCAGTCGAACCCTCCGTCCTGCTGTCAACTCATCGCCAAGGAAATAATCGTCAAGCTATGCTGCCTGCCTAGAAATGAAGTGAGTATTAAATTTAAACATTGAAAACAAATATTTCAGATATATTTAAAATAAAATGTCGATACTTATTTCTTAATTATGTCGAAGAACAAAATATTCGTTCTCTTCTTTTCCATTTAGATACATGACAATTCTAATCTATTATCGTCGAATTCTGAGCAGCGAGAGGACAAGGAACAACCAGAAATCGAAGCACCGTCTACGAAGCCAATTGATTGGAGTATCGTAGCTCTGATGGTGGACAGAACTTTGTTCTACGTTGCCCTCGTTGCTCTTTCCATTATCCTCTGGTATTCGTTTTCTTCAACCGGGAACAGCAACTAAGTTCACGAAGATACCGAATATCAAACTCTTGGCTATTTTATTCAGCTTTTCAAGTTGCTTGCATGAAGACAGTTTAAAATGTTTTTATAAGTCATATTATCGTAAATACTTTTGTTATAGTATATTATTATTCCATCCCGTCATATAAAATATTTTTTGTCTCCAGGTTAGTTTAAGTTTTGACTTATTTTTGACATATCTTTGCTTCATAAGAACGTGCTCAATGGGGAAATTCCTTTGTTGAGTAAAGACAGTTGTTTAATATACAGTAATCAAATACAGCTGGTAGCTGAAAATTAATTTGAACAATTTTACTAAAGTTAAATTACACCATGAGCTTGCGTTTATTATAAAAAAATGTAAAGAAAATTAAAACGACGTTTAAATGTTATATTTTTAATATAGCCTATAAAAATGACATTTACATAAATAGAATTATTGCAACAATACACTGTCTCGAATATAAGAATGGTAAACTATAACTATACAACAAGGTTTATAATTTTATAAAAATGAAAAATATTTATCATAATTTTCTTACAAGAGGAATGCCTATGTACAATTATCGAGTAGAATATACTGAAGGAGGGGAAAATATACTCTCTGGAAATTTCTATTACGCAAAGCACAAACGTACAAAAATGTTATTAATAAAAAAGATCGTCCATAAAATTTGCTTCAGACTTTGAAAGGTCATCATCTTCACCAAATATAATGTATTATAAAATATATAAATACATAAAAAAGTAGGAATAAAGCCGAAAGAATCAAACATGATCAAATTAGAGATTTGAAGATTCAAACATTATGATTAAAGCTTAGTACAGAGATCATTAACAAATACATAGAAATTGCACATGAAATGATTACTTAAAAACTATTTACAATGAAAGCTTTAAGAATCTATCTTTTCATTTAGGTTGTTAACATTGACGTTTTACATATGTGTACAGATCAAACTGCTTTCTTTTATCTTTTACACAATTTACTTTTATAATTGTCGCTAAATCTTTACATCTACCCCTAACATCTGCGAGAGCAGGTTAACTTGATCGAATTTACATAATCCAGAATATAATATATTGCAAAAATTTTTAATTTTTTTGTTCTAAAGCAGATTGCTTAAGTTTCACTTTTATAGAATATTCAAAAGGGAAGATTTAAAGTTAAAAAGATGAAATTCGATCACTTCACCTGTTTCCACGCCCATATACACCAACTTATTATTCACTGGAATGTTACACAAAGTGAAATTACAAACTATATACAATTCGAGGAGTCAATTCGAATGGAATCTATCGTTTCGTTTCCTTCAATTGAGTAACAATATTTCAAAAATAATACATAATAAAATTATATTAATCTATACACAACTTTTTTTTTCTTTTATACAAAACAGCATTGCTATCCACTAACAAGGAGCAATCTATTAGTGTTAAACGAGTTCTTAAAAAGAAAGATTTTATGTACCCTTTCAAGGTCTTCTGAGGAAAAATATTTTGAATTCGTATTTAATTAAGATGTAATAATCCTTACATCTATAGATGTATATTAAAATTGGCACTTCTTTATTTTTACTTATTTCTTCTATTCGTAACTACAAGCATATCATCTTCAAGGAAATGCATAGTTAAAGTGAAGCTTATTATAAAATGTATTTGAGAGTCAGCTCATTGAGATTACTATTTTTCTTTTTTTCAATTTTGTATTTAAAATTGTGCATGATACATGAACCTTTTTTTGTCTTTTTAAATGAAAGCTCTAGCTTCTCCTTCCCCAGAAAAGGTATTCATAAGTATATGCAAAGAAGTATTTTGTCTTTACAAGTGGTGACGTATTTTCGACTTGTGCGTTATTTTTCAGCAGTTTTCTGAGATCCTCTTTACTGATGAAAATTTAAGCGCGAATTTGTCTTGACTGATTACTACAGAGTAAATTTATATAGTGTTCATTATTTTTAAATGACAATGTAAATTAATAAAAAAAAAAATAGGTGAAGTGAAATATTAAAATAACTCAAAAATTATCAAACGCATTAATTTTCTCCCTATTCCTAATTAAATACGAGCGTTTTTATGGCGGTTAAAGCGTTTTTTTTTCTTGTGATGAACTTTTAATGAGCGCTTCTCGTTTGTCACAGAAATTGAGGACTCCAAAAGAAGGGGAGGGAAGGTTAAAATGTGTGGGTAACCTCGTTTTCCCGAATAGACAACGCCCAGCAAACACCCTCTATAACAACAAACCAACTCGTTTAAAAGCAAACGATTTTGACCTGAAAAGAAAACACGAGTGAACCGAATGCAACGTCCAATAAAGAACGATGAAATTCGATTAAGCTTCGAAAGTCGGGGTTCACCACCCGCCTACTTCCAGAGGTTCGTTTTAAATGAATCGTTTGACACAATTTATAATTAAGCTCAACGACAGCCTTAACTTTGGAGTAATAAAAGCGCCTGAACTGGCCACAAATAAAGAGACAACAAAGCATAAAAGCTCGAAGAGTTAATTAACAACAACAACAACAATAATAATTGTCCATTGAATGCTTTATTGTAATTTTCTAATTAATTTTTTTAATCTTCTGTATGCTTCAGGTTCGTATCACATAGTCAAAGACTTAAGAAGCGTCACACAAGCATCTGGTTCGAAGTTCCGAGTTTCATCCAAAGTTTCTAGAAAATGCGTATGCAGTTATCTAAGTTGGTATTCATTAAAAATATCGATACTCGTTTAATATATTTATCGTTTTAAAAACAGCTAAAAATAAATGCCATTTATTATTTTTAAAAAAATTATTACCCTACTACTACTTCAAGGGTTTCTAGATCTCGTCGTTGTCGTTCTGGTTTCGAAGGATGAAAACTCGAGAGCGAGTCTTTCGAATAAATTAAGGCGAATCGGTGGTGATGTTGATTCACATTGGGTGGTGGCAAAAAAAAATGGCTTTCCCCCCTCCAATTCTCCCAAATCCTTGTTTCGTAGCAGCTTTTATAGTTCTTCGACACTTTGAAAAGAGGATCGCAGTGATGGGGTCAGCTCTTCCTGTTGAGCAAGCGGTGCATAGCGGCCGACCGAGTTGCTCCGATCTTTATACACAGTCGGAGTTAGGTACCTGGGAAAGAGAAAAATTATGATTTAAAAACCTTCAGAATTTTAAATAAATACCTCATTAGAAACTTACTGAAAAAATGTTTAAAATATGCATCGGATGATCCAAAAATACCAGAAAATTTGAAAATGCAAAAAAACAATCTGTTTAATACCAGAATAGTTATATTTCTGACCTCCGTAGGGATCCTGACTGACCTTCATGCAGTCGGTAGCTATAGTATGTTGTCTTTACGTGAACTGTACTACTCCCCAAATCAAACTGCGCAATCCCTTACGGCGCCATCCTGTGGTCGGAAATGTAACTATTCTGGTAATAAATTTCTTCAGTATGAACCAAATATTTCATCTCGTTCGGTGATAACAGCCTCAGATTACTGTGTATACTTTGCAATTTCTTGCATTTTCAAATTTTCTGTTGCTTTTGGATCGCCCGGTATACCAAAAAGAACTCTTTGCCAAAAAGACATTAGTAAAGCTAAATCTCTGCATGGAATTACCACTTTATTAAATATATCTTAGTACCGAATTGGAAATCCCTAGTTCGACTGAACTTAAAGTCCAGCAATGTTCGAGACAGTTGTACGAGAATATCTTCCCATGCCTCAGGTAAAGCGTCCCGCAATTTCTGGCCGCATGGGTTGTTCCCTAGCCAAATAAAGAGCACTGCGCTCCCTTAACTAACACTTATGATGTTAAAGAAAACAGGATTCAAGAAATCCATTATAGAAGGACAACAAAAATACTCCAAAATGCCATGAAGCCGACCATTGTCTTTTACTTTTATTTTCTTACAATCCATTCAATTTCATTCTACAAATGATCTGTGAGATTAAGATCTGGATAATGCGCGGTATGGAAGTTCGGCAAACTCTTGGCCAGGGTGCTGTCTACATGAATTAGGAAATTTAAACGTTTCCCGTAAAAACAAAATCCAGAACGTTAAGACATTCCTCAAAATATGAGAAAACCCCTACCAGCTTATTATACGTAATATTCCTAATGCTGTTTCTACCATATTCATCGGACCAAGGTTTTTCCAATCGGCATTGTCCAGTGCACTTTATTATACACCTATTGAAGTCTAGCGCATAGTACGTTCCGCAGTGGTCGACGCGGAAAATGTCTAGCGCATAGACGTTCTGAATTTATTCTCTGAAGTCCACGAATTGTTGCCCACTGGTGGGAGTAAAAATCCTCTCCAAGCGCCACTGATGAGGTGTAGTTAGCGTTTATTGGGCGCTTCATCATTTTCAGTGCACATGAACAATAATTGCGCGGGAAAAGCTCAACATGCTGTCAGTTGTAGAAATGCTGGATCCAGCTCAACTGGGATTCCATCTTATAAAGTGGTATATATCGTTTCCCCATCAGATTACCAAAGGAATTTATTGATATTCTAATGAATTTTCAGAAAACAACATAATGTGATTAGATCCTTATTAAATACAGAGGTTGAGTCAAAAGTAGTGGCCGATCACCGCGCAAACTTTTAAATGGGCACCATACAGGAACCACTAATCTTCAAAGTCCATCATGCTCCCTGGTCTTCATCCAACGATCAGCCAGTTGGCGGGTGCCCTCGCGAAACCACTCCTCCGGTTTCTGGCACAGCGTCTTCAACCTCACTGACATTGGCGAAGCGCCGTCCACGCAGGAAGTGCGCCATGGACCGGAAGAGATGGCAGTCGGAAGGTGCCGGGTCGGGGCTGTAAGCTGGATGTGGCAGAACCTCGATTTTTTCCAGCAGTTGAGACACGCCTTCACCCTTGTAGTGCTTGCGCGGGCGTCAGCTCGTGGGGCACAACTCGGCAGCTCCTGTTGACCTTTCCCATGGCGTGCAGATGTCGAACCACACTCGTTTGTGAGGTCCCAATGTCCGCCGCTAGTCCACGGGTGGTGCTGCCTGGGTTGGCTTCCAACTTGTTGCCGTAGGGCTGCGTCATCCACTTCTTTGGGTCTTTCGTTCCTTGACACATCTTCCAGGCACATGTCTCCAGACGAAAAGCGGGAGAACCACCGTCGTGCTGTCCATTCATTGGTCACACCCTGATCTTCCACCCTGCAAATTTCGGCGGCTGCTGCTCGCGCACTGGTCCCCTTTTTCCAATAGTGACGAAGGAGCCCGCGTATCACCAATTTTTCTGCCATATTTTTACACTGGCTAACGCAGGTGGCACAACGTCTATGGCATTCGAATTCGTACTGACGTTTCTTCCCACTCTTTTCTCTTAATAAACTGCGATATGCCCTTATAGTAAATGGTCTTCGCCCAGAATTCGTCAAACTCTAACCCCCCCCCTCCCGAGTCGGCCATTACTTTTGATTCAACCTCTGTAAAATGAATAGTATCGCCTGGTGAAAGCTCCGCCAAAATAAATACTGGTAACTTCACTGCAAAACACGAATCTTTTTTTTTTTTTTTTAATTTTCGGTTTACCATTGTTCGGTTTCTAATTTATCTAGCACAAATTTTTAATGCTAGAAAATTTTCTTGCGTTTCTCTTTTTCCTAAGCAGTATCGCTAGCCATTTTCAGGTCTTTAATGATGGAAGACGATAGTGGATGGTCTCTACGAAGCAATGATTCCCCAAGCAAAGTCTGATTTGAGCTTTTAAAAGTTTGGTTTGGCTTATTTGATTTTCGGGAGTCGATAAACTAGGTCATTTATTCCCTTTCACTTGTTCTTAGTGTTTTCACACGTGCAAGCCAAACATAAACATTCAAGAGAACGACTCTCCACGGATTATCACATTTTACGCTCTCTAGATTTTAATCAGCATAGTTTCCTTCAACAAAGACATTTCAGCTCAAATTTTGGCTTTGCCGTCTTTTTTTTAATTTCTTAAAGCATGGACTCGGATAAACGGTGGAACAGTGGGAAAAGGTTATTATGAATGAGGGAGAAACCACTAATAACTGATTAGTGAATCTGGTTATGTAAAAATAAAAATTTAGAACCTTTAAAAAACAATGCTAGGACATATAGGTAGCAATTAGAAAATGCAGAACGGTCTGCATTGAATGCCAGTTGTTGGGTCCTTAAAATTCTGTTGCATTTCACGTCTTTTCAGATGACGTGCGTCTCTGTCATCACATAATACTTTTGCACGGCAATTACTTCTCTTAGACCAGCAGTGATGGTCGAAATGTATACTAGATTTGTTAATGACAGCGCTGAGTTGGCATTTGGTGGCCATAAAAGAATATGGCTGAGTTTAATCGTCCTTCAAATACTGGCAGTTTTCTCTGTAGTTTTACGTATGCAAGTAACCACAGCTTTTAAGGTCATTTTAAGTTCAACAAAGCGATTAAAACTTCAAAATGTAGTCTGCTCCTTTTTTAGAACGTATCCTCCAAACCTTCAGAGTCCCGAAAGTTTTAGTGAAACTCGTGTAATGTTCTATTACATAGAAGCTTTCAGCCGGAGCAGCGTATTTTCTGAATTTATACACTGAGTGGGCACTTTATAGTAATGAACAATTCCGATTAGGAAGAAGTGACCGGCAATCATGTAATCGCACTTCAAGAGTATTTAATACGGCAATTTCAGCATTTTACTCTTAGCAGCTGGAATATAGATCTGGTACCTCCAAATACTTCGGGATAAATTGCCTATAAAACTCCACCGAGCTTGAAAATGCTCTAACTTGAGTGAAACTAAGCATTTGCGACTTTAGACGCAGCATGAAAGTCAGAGCCAGACGAGCTGTATGCAGTAATTCTACAAATGCTAACATTTTGGGCTTCTCTCGTGTAAATATTGCTGGAACCAATTCTATGGTTGACAACACACATGGTTTACGACAAGGCGTTTGGAGTTCAATGAACGTCAATCGGCGGGCAACAATTCATGAAATAACCGAATTAAACTTCACTAAACCTTAATTCTTTTACATGTTTAATCTCAGAACAATTTCGGAAAGCACCTTGTACCGGGCATTCTCGCAATGCGTAATGAGTCCATAAACATCTGCAGTGAACAATTGCCAATTGGAAAAATGTGGTATGATGTGATGAATCATGCTTCCTCCTTCACTACGTTGATGGCAGAGTGCGGATTTGGCATCAACAGTACGTATCCTGTGTGATAACGATGTTAAGGCTCTGTCATGATCTAGAAAATGTTTTTATGGGAAACATTGCCTGAAGAAGGTAGATAACACTAAACTGTATTTTCAGGATACAGTTTCTTACGATAATGCCACATGCGAATCACTTGGCGTCTAATGGTTCAAGGAACATGACCAAGAGTTTGCCGCGTATTCAGGCCTGCGCAATCTTAACCGCATCATGAAATTGAACAGTCCTCGGATGCGGTAACAACCATCCACCAATTCGAAGCACTTGCGGGGAAACTATCCTTAAGGCATGGAAAATATTTCTGTACACCTAGGGGAGATCCAACTCGGTAGTAGGAGGATCTATCTAAGAAGGTGTAACTCGAAACAGGAACATTCTCAAAATTCCCAAAATATCCGGCTCCAAAACTGGCAGGATCTTTTCAGTCAAAATGAAAATTGTTTTCGCTATCAAAAGCATCGAATTCCATTATAATTTCCAACCATAAATGATATTCTAATCACCTTAAGGTCTTTTTTAAAAGCATTATAATCTTAAACTCTTTAAAAATTAAAACTACGAATACATTAGATTGCTCTACTTCATATTCACAAAAGTACCAAAATTTTGTTAAAATACATAAGGAGGCGATTCTTCGGAATCACTTCTTGTTGCTGACTATCGATTCCATAAATTTTTTTTGCAACTTAAGAATCGGCGTATAAAAAGAATTTCTTATAAGGCTATGACCACAAACGCTTCGTTAGGGTAAAAAAAAAAAAGAAAAAAAGAAAAAAAAAAGGAAAGCAACATTTTAAGGATCAGAAGTTTATTTTCTATGAATAAAATGGCTTTTGCTTAATTAGATAAGATATTCAAAGAAGACATTAAGATCGTAAATGAGCCTGCTGATTAAAGAATTCGTTGTCCGCTAAAATATGTCGAGCATGACGCGCTCTGTAGGCCCGGCCCCTTCTTTGGCATTCCACTTCGTTGGCATTATCTCGCTAACGAAGCGGTTACGTTAATATATTTGTACATTTAATCTGTTTATATTTAGAATGTTCTATTTAAGGTATGTAATTAAGAGTTATCCCGTGTTAAGTAGCCATTAACTTAAAATCTTGGCTATTTTAATGCTTTTCCGCAATGGCTAATTAAAACGACGGCCGCCTTTGAAGAAGCGATTCTTAAAAGACTCAAACGAATTTCGATTTCCTCAAGCGTTGAGTAATGAAGCTTTAAAAAATTAACAGGACGCTTTTTTGGAATTTTTGCACAGCTTGTGTCGAAGATGATGATGTAACAGGTTCAAATTCTTTTGCCAGAAGATATACAGGGTGACCAACCGAAAACGAAAGGAGCGTTCTCTCTCTCTTTTTTTTTTTTTCTTTCAAGCATTTAACCTCATTTGCTAGAAAAACATTCTGACACTTCAACTTTATTCACAATAGGGACATGTTAATGAGCTATTTCCTTTCGCCTAACTACAACCCCCAAAGCGGGGTTAATTGTACCGTAAAAATTTTAAAATTTCAAGTCTATCTAATGACGTACCATTTGAAAGTCATATGAATTCGCTTATAAAATTTCGGATTTCTAACCATTACTTCCCGAGTAAATGCACTTCACAGAATCAGTTATTTACTAAACTAACAACTGAGCAATAAATATCGGAAATGGCCACCACAGCTTTCATACAAAACAAAGATTCCACTCAAGGACGTCTCCTGATATAAACAACGTAAAGCCTCGTAATTTTGAACGAGCTATAGTCTGTCTAAAGTTTATTGGGAAAAAACACGTCTTACAATATTTCGCAGAATAATATTCGTTGCCTTTGCAAATGTAAATTTTTGGTCTCTTCTTATTGGAGAAAAGGTTGAATGATCAAACTTTTCTTTGAAAGCAAAGAATAAGTAGGGTGTCCCGCAATAGGTTATCCATAGCTTGACCACGCGTTTCTAGGATTGAGTAAGAAAATCCAAATGAATATGGTCCGGATTCTTAAAAGACACTTACGTTGAGTAAGGAAGCTTTAAAAAATCAACAGTTCGTTTTTTGGAATTTCAGCACAGCTTGTATCGAAGATGATGATGCAACAGGTTCAAGCTCTTTTTATCTGGTTTCTGGATAAAAATATAAATTCTAAATTAAGAATTTCATTTCTTGGGATTTACTGACAACTTTGTTTTGAGGAATATATAGCACATTTTCGATTGTCACATTTGAGGCTCGATGTTTGTCGAGGCCGTTTGCAGCTCATATCTGCAATAGAGTTGATCCCATTACGACACCGCCCATTCCGTATTCTTTTATGGATAATCTTGAGTCTTTATTTGTGTTTCAGAGAACATAGCAGAATTCATGTGCCCCTCCTCCTACCCAAATAAAGTAAACCACGACTAATTAATTTAGAGTTTCTTTTTAGTGAGAATCCGTTGCAATTCGCCCCATTTTGATTTTTGGAATTTTTTTACTCAAAATAATCCCAGGAACGACTAAGGAGAGTCTATTGCGGAACATCCTGTGGAACAGCCGAATTGTTCAACCAATAACATGCAGATAAGCAAGTACATATAATTTCAGCTCCTTTGTTATTCAACCAATAATAATATACGTACTTTACCAGCACCTTTCTAGCACTTAAACAACTTTTTGCTGAAGAAATGTTTTATCAAGGATGCATCAGTGTATGTATGTTGCTGTGGAACAATCGATCACATCCAGAGATGCTGAATTTTTCAAACGTGACATTAACAACCTGGCAATTCAATGGCAACAAGTTGTTTCTCATGGAGATTATTTTGATTAAATAGACATTTCGCTTTTTCTTTATCCCTTTTCCTGAAACACACAGAATTGGCCATTACATATGCAACAATTCCAATTTCTTGCAAAGGAAATTTGCACACATGTCTGATAAAATTATTTCTTTTTGAGTACATTCAAATGGAAATAAATTCTAAAGCAAAACCATAATGGCTATCAGTAATGCCAGAGCATTCTATTCTGGTTCGATTTCATTTGCGGAAATCGAGTCTGCCGATCTCATAGTTGCGATTCTCATACCCTGAAGGATGTTGGCTGGTCAGTCGCATCAACAATCGCAGGCTATCATAAACTTTTCTGACTATTGTGAGAATAAGATTATAATAGTAATGGAATTTCTTTAATGCTTTAAAAATATCATGCGGGACTTACTTCAATCTTAGGAATTTTTAAGCTCCCTAGGATTTAGAATCTGAGAAAGAGAATTATGAAATTTGTAACCTGAAATAACCATAAACCTAACCTAACCAGGTTCGAATCTAGACTGTGGGTTCATTAATAATTTGACATATGAGGTATAGCGTATGATAAAAAACCTCATGGGCCCATCTTGAATCATTCTTTAATGAATATTACGCCTTAGGACTAGGTACTGCTCTAACTAAGCGCAAAAGGCGTGTAAATAGCGTGATGCTTTCATGTCTGCAGTGGCGCAATTGGTTAGCATGAGGTGAAGGTTCCTGGTTTGAATCCAGGTTGTGGAATTTTCTTTCCTATTTTCATCAATAGTCTAACCTAACTTCTTAGTCCATTAAACAATAAAAGCCAGAAACTGTGGACACCAGTATACAAATTAAAGGAACACTGAAAACACTAATCCACATAAAAATTCTCATGAAGTAGGGAAGGGGTAAACCTGTTGGTTATTGTTTTCTGTTCGTTGGTTCCTTTTTAATTTTTTTTAGTTTTCCTATTGAAGAAGATCACAAGTGTGATCGAAAAGTTTTCCTACGCTTTATTTGTTAGTTTAGTTTAGTTTAATGTGGACTAAGGTAATTTGGTTTTGGTTATTTGTTTATCCACATTTTTTTCTTTTTGTGGTAGGAATCTGAAGCACACATACACACGTAAATAATCGGCCTCGGTGGCTCAGTGGTTGCGTGATCGCCTCTGATGTCCGAGTACGCGGGTTCGATCCCGGCCGAGGACGACGAGGATTTTTCAGAGAGAAATCCTGAGATCACGCACTTCCTTCGGAAGGGAAGTAAAGCCGTTGGACCCGTATAGTCGTTTGCCGGCTGCACGTTAAAGAACCCTTGCGAGGCAAAATTTGTGGCCTCTATAACGCCGTCATGATATGACCATAGTAGTTGAAAGGGACGTTAACACCAACCAAACCAAACGACAGGATAAATGCTCTCTTTACAACTAAAAAACAAGCACTTTGCACTGTTTGTTTCATAATAAAGACTAAATTTCAAAGTACGGGTTCTAAGACACTTAATGAGAACTGGTGGTTTTAATATATTTCAAGATGTAATTCTCAAATCTGATTAGCTTTAACCGCCATTTTGGCCGCGATCCCTTTATATTGGACATGTCTGCCTATTATAAATTTACTTACTCTTTAGACTCTCTATCTGAATCTGAAGTCAAAAATTTAAAAAAAAATCGAAAAAAAACCCCCCCAAAAAAACAACTAGCAACGGAACGACCGATTTCGCGAATAAAGTAACAGTGCTTTTAATTAACATCGTTCTGGCATGCAGTAACACGCCATCTCAACTGGTTTTAAAATTAAGTTTGTTTTGCTGAAAATCAACTTTTATGCTTTTTAAGATCCTTTCCCTTTTTAAGAACCTTCAAAATCTTTTCCTTTTATTCTTTTTTAAAACTTTTCCTGTTTGCGGGGATGCAATAAAGGATGAAAAAGGTGAAAGGTTCCATCAGGATATCGCAACTATGAAAAAAGCGATATGCTAGTAGATTACATAGATGGACTCCAGAAACTAAAATATAAAAGATCAAAATGGTGAAAGAGTACATTGTAAATACTAGACGTGACTGAGCAAATCTGATTGCAGATTTGAATTCAACCACAAAAACTAGTTAAAACACCTGATTTCATTCTAAGCACAGAATATGAGTTTGAATTTGTTGGGCAATGTAATCATTTCTACGCACTTCTGGAGTAAGTGCGGAAAATCCCCGCCATCGTATTTATCTATCCGCACCGTATATCAAAAATTCAAGGAGACAAGGAGTGGGGTGGGTAAATATATGGCTTTCCGTTTTTTAAGAGGTTATCAATAAGTCCTTCTTTATAACCATTGAGAAAAGCCACTCTCTTAATATAAGTCTCTTTGTCTAAATGTTCTTTGTTAATTAAAGTGAAGGGATGTTCAGAAGTTAACAATTAAATCCAATTGCATTGTGGCCTCGTTCATCTGATATGAAATCTATCTCTCTCTCTCTCTCTCTCT
>JAHWFO010001925.1:196571-221310 GCA_023313115.1 Rhysida immarginata
GGGGGGGGTAAATTAGAACAAATTCCATAACATGAATTTGCGTTGTTTTATGTTGAAAATTTTCAAAGGATCAACATTTCATTCACTGAATTTTAATAACTTAAAAACTTATAGTTTTCGGGCGCTCTATTAAAGATACAGATTTCAAAATCTTAAAACAGATAAAGACAAACGCTCAGAAGTCAAAATATATACGGCTTTATTTGTTCCTTTCAATTTTATTTATTAAAATCTTGCAGAAAACATAAAACGGCTTTCGTGTAATTATTTATTTTAGAATTAGAAATAAAGTCTTTTTTGGTGATAAATTAGCTTTTAAAAACAAAAAAACATACAACAAGATACACTTTAAAAATTCCATTTAAAAATAAATAATTGGTTAAATACATTTGAAAAACTTGTTCGCAATAACTCCTCAACAACAATAACGTACAAAAATAAATAATTTAATCAAATTGATGAATAAAACGCTGTATATAAAACAAGTCTCTGCTTAAGATAAAAATACAAAATGTTTATCAAAAATATCATTTAAGCATAAAAAATGTAAAATGTAAAGTTTTCTATCAAAAAGTTGTATCAACGTTAATTGTAAATGGTGATAATACAGCACATAGAATTGTGAATATGATGATTGTATATCGTATAAATATAAAAGCATACAAAGCAGAGATAAAGTAGAAAGTTAACCTTATAATAAGTTATTATAAGGTTATTACATTCCAGATTTCACTGAGCAGAAATGAAAGAGGGGATAAAAGTTATAATTAGAAGCAAGCATTACAAGTGGTAATTTTTTTATTTGAATAATTTGATTAGGAAATGCTTATTCAATAAATTAGATACAAATATTTTCTCTACTGAAACAGAGTCCTCGTTTAGGAATTCAACCGGGAATCCTTACAAGAGTGAATGAACCGGCGGCTGGAGAGTAAATTGGCAAACCATGTGTCAAACAAAACAGGAGTAAATGCAAAGCGTGCATTTCTAAAGTTTCTGTCGTTCTGATGAAAACAAATTATCCGGTTTTAATTAAAATGTATTCAATATTATAAAACAAAATTACAGTCTAACACCTTCGTAGGTGTCAACGTTCTTTAAAGAGAGGATTGACAGGAATAAACTGAATGAACGTTTGGCTATAGGAATAATATCTTTTGAGAAGGTAGGAAAGAGAGAAAGATTTAAGACGTTCCTCTTAATGTACTCGTTTCTTAAAGCTAGACAAATAATTCGTTCGTGTGGCCAGGCGTTCGTGTCGTTTGTTAACATGTCATCGAGAGAGCACCGATAACAACAAAAGAGTCGCGTGGTTATCGCCACGGCCCACGCTGCCGTTGTTGTTATTTACGCGCACGCGCCTATTATCTTAAAAAGATGATTTATTTAGCCACGTACCTTCTTATTCATACGAGGTGTGAGGAGACGATCGTCGTACTAAAGAATCGTCGTAAAACGCGGAGCTGGCTCACGCGTCGCTCAAGGGGGAGACGTGGTCGGGACTCGAGGCACGCTGGTGTCCGCGTGCGTGGGAGGCACATTGCAAACGACTACGTACTCGATATTGATTGTTCGTTCGGGCATTAGTGGACGAGTCGAAGGCGCAGACGTAAGGAAGGGGAAGAAGCATTATAAATGAGGTATACGAGCGATAAAACGCGCTGAATTTAGACCGACGTCTACCGAGTGAAATTGAAATGTTTCAGATGCATTACATCACTCCCAATTGATATGATTGCACAGGAATGCGATTTCGTTCGCGAATTCCTCCTGCAAACGTGTTTAATGTATGCACCACGAAGGAAATAGAAGCAATAAAATATAACTTAATTAAAAAAATGTATCTGTCACGTGTAAAAAAAAAAAACAAAAAAAAAAAACAAAACTTTCCCTCATTTCTATCGCTTTTAACTTTTTCTTGATTCTTAAAAGTTGTTTTTTTTTACCTACTCAAACTATTAACACTTTTCTTATGCGTTTCTTACGCTTATTAAATCGAGTCAAACTTGCGCTCTGAGTTGAAAGTTTGAGGGAAAGTCCAACTTCTTTATACAATTTTCTCAAAAACTTAACCTTTAAGGTTTGCGCTGATGAAGTGTGAATGAAGTAAGCTTTTTACGTATTTAAAGGTGATTTTAATGATATTAGATCAACTGTCGATGATCTCTGCAATACAATGATTCCTATTAATCTACAAATTTAATTATTGTTGTAGCAGCAGTAAACCAAATAAAATCATAATAAGTAATTGAAACACTGGATGTTAGTTGCTCCCCCACCCCCAAACAGGCGGCAGTCCAAAACAAAGGTTAATGATAAATAAAATTGTTGTCATAACAAATAATACAGTTGTTAAAAATATGAATAATTTTAGAAAGGGATCGATCCAGCAAGGGTTTAATTAACGTTCACCAACATTATTGATGGTCAACAATTGTCTTAACCCTACAGCGGCAAGCAAATCTGAACAGTCAATGTAACCAGCAAAGATTTTTTTCAGAAATTTACAAATAAAATTTTCTATCAAAAAATCTGAATTTTTGGATTGCTAGTTCATCTATACATTCCAATTTAGTCGAAGAGAGCCAGCTTATTTTTTTTTTAAGAAATGAAAGATATTTTTTTTAATAATTATCGTAAAGGAACCGCTATTTATGCGGGAAAAAATCTTAGGAACAACAGTGACATCAAATAATGCGATAGCAAGATCAAAATCTCTCAGTGCTTTACTAAGACGAACCAGACAACCGATTCTCTTAGACATGTTACAAGAGTCTCATCCGCATGTTTCAAAAAGAGTAATTAGATTCATGAGTTATTGCCAGATCCTTAACATTGGTGGTTCTACAGACAGGAGAAGATTCAATAACATAATTGAAAATAACTTTATTTACCTTGCGAGAGAAAGTAACGATATTGGATTTGTTAACACTTAGTTTTAACCATTTTTTTGTAACCACTGCACAATTAATGTAAAATGTTGCTGAAAAACTCTAGCATCATCGAAAGATTTAATTTCGGAAAAAAGCTTCAAATCGTCTGCATAAAGAAGCATTTTCATATTTTCATTATTAATAAGTGATCTTAAATTAGAATATAAAAATTAAAACAAATCTTTATTATTTTATTTATATATGCCATCTATTTATGTTGTCAAATATCTATTTGTTAACATAAGTTGTATGTATGTTTTATTCAAAATTTTATAGGAAGCATTCTGACATTGATATTACATCAGACAATAACAAGACAACAAATTTTAAATAAATTTAACCTAATCAATTAAAACATAAAATTTCACAATGAAAAAAAAAAGCAAACAACACCATAAATTTTTAGATTTATCTATAACTAAGAACAATGAAAAACATGAATTCCAATTTAGCATATTCAGAAAACCTACAACCACTAAATTAACTACTAATCAAACTTCCAATAACACATAAAATATCTGCGGTAGACAGGGCAACGAGAATCACGTTAAACAAAAAAAAAATTTAAGAAATAAACATAATAAAAACAACCTAATCTAATCAATAAAATAATTAAAAGCAATCAAAATAAAATTAAAACTAATCAAAATAAAATAAATAATCAAAAGAATAACTAAAATAAACTGGTCCTACTCACATTTTTAGCAAAAAAAAAATAAAAAATAATAATAAATATAGAGAGTAACAAATACTCTTAAAAAGTTAGATATAGAAAATAGCTTGAAAACCAATAACTCTATCAGAAAATGACTGGAACACAAAAGATATGCAAATCAAAACAAAGGCCAATTTCAAAATAACGGAGTATATAAAATTAATTGGAGAACATGTGAAAAATATTTTATCGGAATGACGACTAGGAATTTCAGAACACGATTCAATGAACACAAGAGAGCAATAAAATTTAAATATGAAATATCAGCATATGCCAAACACAAATGAAACCGGAAAAACAGAAGACATTCTGGAATTCATCATGGATATTCATAACAAAAATTTAATAGATATTATGAAACAATCAAAATCTACAAAGAAGACAAATACAATTTACTAAATTAGCAAATCATACACGAAATAAACATATTATTACAAGAAATTAATTGTAAAACAATACTTTAAAAATCTAATAATGGTATCATTAAACAATTGTCAACAAAACAATGTATAAAACCGTTATTGTAAAAGCAATATTGTTGTAAAAATGTTAATTTTACTTCTTACTTAGAAATAATACCTTGAGAATGATGCAATATTGAAACGCATCGGAAGAAATGTATGTAATAAAAATGTGTTAAAATGGTATAAATAAATAAAATAATTGAACATTAACGCTAGACCATATAGATGAAATCTTTCCAGTTAAAGAGTAAAACTACAATGTTAGGAAACGAAACTTACGTCCTTTTATATTCAAAAATTTTAAATGAACTCTCATAGATGAAGTGTTTTATTAAATTTTACTTAAAATTCTGCAAAACAAGAATTGGCTCAGCTAGTTCAGAATCAACTCGTGTTTATGGCTGAACTTCTGAATCACAATCGGAGAGAAAGAATCTATCAAAACTGCTCAAAATTCACACAAAACTGCCAAATTTATTGTTTTGTTTTATTTTTCTAAATAATTTAATCGAGTCAGAACATTATTATCCTGATCTCTTAAAAAATCTATACGGCTCATTCCAAAATCTAAGTTTTAAAAACATTTTCTGAGTTTAAGCTATACTGAAGCGATAAAAAATAACTTATTGTCTCAGGAAAGATTAATATTATGTAATAGTTAAAACTATTTGATATTAATATATATATAAATAGGCGTTTCAGTTGAAAAAAGCCTTTGGAAAAACTCGCGGACGACTGTCTCCTTTAAAAAAATATCCGTCCGTCCATTCTGTTTTCACCAACAAAGCTCGAAACGTGTCAACGTTTCAGGCATTTTCAGGGCAAACAGTGAGGTCAAATTATTTTTGTCGACGTTTTCTCATTCATTCATATCACATGAATACTATTCAGTGTTCTTGAGAAAACAGTTTCTCAACGTTATTAAACGCTTTTATTATTATGCCACATCATTAAGTTATCCGCCGGAACGTTACTTTTATTATTACTTAAAAACAATGCCTACATTCACAAACTTGCAAATTTGCAAATTTTGATCTGTCCTTTTTTCCTTAACTCCTCCCATTGTTGACCGTAAAAACCCAGAGCAGATCTGACCTATTGTTGAACTTTCACATTGTTACAAAAATTATAGCCCACTACACTCTGTCCAATGAAAGTTTGACTGGGGGCGTGTCCAATTAAATTTCCAATTTCAATTGTTAGACATTGTTAATTTTACTTTGCTAACAATTGAAATTGGAAGTTGAACAGATTATAAGCTCTTTTCATTCAACAATGGTGGGAATAGGCATATAACGTCTTGTTAACTTATATAATTTAAACATCTGATGTATGGCGTATAAATTTAAAACTGCTACTGCGTCTCAGCTAAAGTTCCTTCTTGAATGAAATGTTTGCAAGATTTTATAATATTTTATAGTGGATTAAAAATTTCGTTTCAAGTTTTTAATGTATAATGTTTTATAACGCGCATTCAAAGAGGTTGGATGACACCCATTTCCGCCCGATCGTCATTGGAGTCACGTTAATTGAATACCAAGAATCATGTGCTTCCTGACAATGGAGACCCAGTTAAAATATTTGTCGAATCATTTATATCCATAGGAAAAATAGCCCAATGGAAAATTATTTCAAAATTATTTCTAAATATTTTGATTAAGAATACATTATTTAAGTAATAGGAGTAATATAATATTATTAATTAATTAAGAACAAATTTATTTATAAAGATTAAAAATTCCAAAATAAAATATAATAGGATCATAAAATCTTAAAAAAATAAAGTTCAGATTTCAAAAGTCAGAAACTGAAGACAAGGAAAAATTTCTCGAAAATTTTTTTTTTTTTTTTTTTTTTTTTTTTTTTTACATTATATCATCAAGGAACTTTCAACCATAGTCTCCAATAAATACTAGCTCTCCAGTTTTCAAAAAGAAAATTCTAAAAGCACAACTTTAACTGTTCAAAATTCATCAAAACATCGAATCCAACCCCCAGACTTTCTGTCTTCAAATGACCGTTTTCTACACTTGATTTCAACATCTTCATATTCAATTCTTTGTTTTCTTCAGTATCTTTATTTTCTTCAAGACATTGATACAATATTCTTCAGTACGTATTCCTCATCTTCTATAACTATTTTTTGTGATCCATGTTGAAATAACAAATAAAATAAAATAAAATAAAATAGCTTATATTCACTCTTTGCTTTGATAAAGGACAGCCTTTATCCGAAATGTCAGCTTTTTTCAGGGTCTTACCACCTTGTGTACAGTTTTCATTTTTTATATCTTTCTCTCGTCCTTCTTTTGTTCTACATCCGTCACTTGTTGAATATTCCATATCCTCTAATAATTACATATTTAATTCATGTTTGAAACGTGTTCTTAGGCTCGCCAAGGCACGTTTGACAGACTTTAATATTTTCAATAATAATAAGAGTTCATCTCAGAAGCCTTCATTTATTTTCAACTCTTCCTCATTGCTTAGTATTGTACCTTTCTCGCTTATATTTTTATGATTGCAATTGAATTTTATCATTTCATGTTCTATCATTATTGTATTCTTGCCACTTTTTAATTCATTGTTGTCTATTTATGCCTTTCCCCCAAATTGTTTGTTTTTATCTTTTTAACAAATAAAATAATAAACTATCATTCTTCAATCGTTGCTCCTTTCTTCAAGGACTTCAACTCATACTCTACAAAACTCTCATTTTGGTGAACTTTATTACCTTATTGTTTTATTTGGAAATTTTTAATCTTTATAAAGGGGAAATTGATTTGTTTTTAATTAATTCCGATTAAGATTTTCTACATTTGTATTAATTAATTTATTTGTTTTAAGTATCAACATTTTCATTTATTTAATTTGATTTATTTAAGTAGTTAATGTTTTATATATTAAATGGAACATCTCTTGATTTTGCTTTTGATTTAAAGGATTAACAGTTGAGATAAGTTGTTTATTGTAGAAAGGATTAGAGAAGCTTCCTGAAGATGTACTTCCTTACGAAGAGCGAAGAACATTTTTTCGCAGCTATTAGTCAACGTCTTATGATCATGCAACTTCATTTACAAGACTTTTATTTTACTATTTGGCTTTTTCAATGTTTAAAAATGATCTCATCAGATTCTAGAAAAATCGAAATTGAAAGCAAAAGTGCCAACAAACAAAGAGGAAAAAAATCTTGCTAAGGAACTTTCTCGTTAACAGATGGCGTAAGACCACAGGGATGCGTTCAGTGATGATTGGCGGAGAGCGAATGTCAGCGGAGAGCGTGGCCTGATTGGTGGAGAGCGATGGTAAGTCCGCGAAGGTTCTAGTAAACGGATCCTATAGATTCGAGAGCCGCCTAGAACATTCCAATAGGAAATAAAAGATGTCTCAGCGATGGTCTCCGCCAACGTTTCGCCGACTGGGTTCTCAACGCAGCTCGCTTCTTCGAGATTTTTCCCCGGAATCGGATGATATGTTTTTCTCTGATTTGCCATCATCATCGTGGAATTTTCCGAGCAGAAATAGCAACATTGGAAGCCGTGTAAGTGTTATTTTTTGCCCCGTTGATGTATATTTTCCTTCTCAGTTAGTATTTAAAGCGCTTGCTTTTGTGCTATGCAGTAATGAATGCTGTGTTTGCATACTTATTACCACACTGCAGATTTTTTGGAGCGCAGCTAAATTCTACTTCTTGGCTCTTGCTAAATTAAGATTTACTTATTCGACTGCTTTTAATTCATCTTCGTCTTTGATGACGCACTTCCATCCATAAAAAGTAATGAGAATTGATTATTCTTGCTGCTGCTCCTGCCGTGAAGTTATCGGGGAGGATTTTTATTTTTGACGGCCTACGTAGTTTCCGCTACGCTTTCTATGCTTTTGCGCTTTTTAATATTTACAAAATCAAACTTGTTCTCGTGTATTAAGATCTTAAGAAGTGGAGGAGGGAAATTGCTGAAATAAGTGTTAGATATACTTAATGTTTGATATACGCTGTACTTAATTTATCATAACAAAATAATGGTCTGGCAGTATTACACGTTTCTTTATTTTCATTATTATTAAAAATTTACTCGGTCCCGGCTTGAACTGTTTTAACTTAACGATCATCTTTTTAAGTTAACCGCAACCATTCTGGGTGTTTCGCTTCGTAATAATATCTTTGAGCGAATTCGTAGAATTGTAATTTCCTTCACGCCAAGGTCGGATGGCCGATTAACTTGAGAATTGGAGTTTGGTTGCGCAAAAGTTTAATAAGTTTAAAAAGTGCAGCAGTTATTATTATTATTATTAAAAATATACTAAGTTAAATTTTATATAAAAATAGTAATAGCGATTTGTTTTCCTTCCAGTTTGGTGACAGCGTCTTCAACAGCTTCCCCCGCCGATCAACAATGAGGCCGTTTTCATCGCACTTCGATAGTGCATCTTCACATGATCCCTTTGAATCTGGATGGCATCAGCCAAGTTGGATGAAAGATGAATTGAGGCGATCTCGTGGCTCCTCGCCATCAGATTCCATGCACACCCCCACCCCACCTGGGAACAATTCACGTAGCGGCAGTGCAAGCCCTGGCATTAATCACCAGTCCTTTTTTTCTCGTCAAGACAGCATCCCTATTAGAGTTGTGCACGAAACTTCACGCCAGAACTCCCGAGCCAGCACTCCTGCCAGTGGAACCAGTGATTGCTCCCATTTAAAAAATCAATTTGAAATGCAAGAAGAGACCAACTCTGTCTCAAGCCCTGAACCAGGCCTTGAAAAGCACCCTGGTATTTCGGCCAAAACAAATGCCAAGCAACCCCACACGGCCAAAAGGCAACCCAAAGTTCATCACATCCCAATTTATGTTGAACCCCGAGACAACAACAACCCACCAACTCCACCTACCTATGCCTTCAACTCGACTTCCATTCCTATGGACGCCCCCCGTGAAAATGTTGAAAAGACATCTCACGAGCAAGTCCGGAGTGGATCAAAGATTCCATCCCACCCATCTCCTCGAACGCAGAGAATACCTGAACCCCAAGCATCCCAGAGTGCCAATCCGTCTAAGGAACCTCAGCCTGATGTTGAGAGAATCATTCCAGTTAAAATTGAAACTAAGCCTACAACTGAACCTTCAGTCCCACCTAAAAAGGAAAAGAAAACTGAAATTCATGTCGACGTAAACCCTCCAGCTCCTGCTGCACCTGCTGTTGCTAAAGTGCAGTTCACACCAACGGAGACAATCAAATTAACCTTGGAAGCAGCAGAGGAGTTGAGACCAAAAATCGACAGTTTCAATGGCCAACGTGGTGACAAAGAGTATTTGTACTTGGATGAAATGCTTACAAGAAATTTGATAAAACTGGATTTAATTGAAACCGATGGCAATCCTGAACTGCGTCAGAATCGTCGCGCAGCCATTTTAAAAATTAACGAACTCATTCATTCTTTGGAGAACAAAGTGAAATCTCACGAAGAGCCACCGGAAGCTCAGGCTAGTGAAGAAGTGCCGATTGAAGGAGATTCGACTGCGGAAATGGAAAGTAAATCGACTGAAAAACCAGAAAGTATGTCTGTAACAGAAGATGAGTCGACAAAACCGGTAAATCTTCTGACAGAAGACAGCAAATCAGCTGAGCAAAAAGATGATGCTGAAATGCTGCAAGGAGATGCCATTAAACAAGATGAACAGCAGGGAGAAACCAAACCAATGGAAGCTGAATCTTCAGAAATTGAAAATTCCATCAATTTGACTGAAGCTCCAGTTCCCAGTGAATCCAATCTCCCTGTTGCTGGTGGAAACGAACCAAATCATGATAACGAACTAAAACCACCACCTGCCGAGACTGTATCGAACGTTATCTCCGAGCCACTTCAGGAAATTACACCAAAGGACAATTCGTGTGCTCCTGAATCGAATTCTGTGGTGGACATGGCCACCGAAGGACAGCCTACTACGGAGAGTGAAAGTGTTTCGTCCTCGGTGGTTGTTCCAAATGAACCTGAAGTGCCATCTGAAGTTGAACCAAAGAAATTCAAGAGTATTATGAATGTTCAAGTAACTGATAGTTCAGACTTGACCCTTCCTCCTCATGGCACAGTAGATGTAGCTGCTACGTAGAGCTAGTTTATTATTTATTAGTTTTATATATATATTTTAATTTGCATTCTGTAGAAAACATAAATACAATGCATAATAAGTGACTAAGGCACCTTTTTTGCCAAACTCGAGTTACTTTTGAATCTCCATTGGAATATGGACTCTTTGAATACTTACTTGCTGCAAAAGCAGATTTAATCATGAGACTTGTAACGATTTATTTTGTAAATTAATGTTTCCTTATATACGAGGACAGAATTATTATATAACCTTTTGGTTTTTGCACGAACTTTGAATGACGATGAATGTGAGAATTAACTTAATCTCTGTATGGCTGGGTTTGTCTGTGATTTAAAATTGTACAAAGCAATATATAAAAAAAAATTGTTTTTCCACTTAAGTTTATTCTGTTCGTTTATGATTGGCATTGCTTTATGTCTTGTGTACTTTGTATATGTTTTTCATGGAAAAAAAATTTCCCTTTGGAATATTCATATTTTTTTAGTTGCCCGTTACGGGTGAAAAAAAAAATTATTTATAAAATAAAATTGAGTGATAAATTAGTAAGTGGTTTTCCAGTCTTATTTTATGTGTAGTATAAATATTTATAACGTTCGAGGTAAATGTGTCACAAAAAAATCTGTCTTGGCAGGGAAATAAGAACATTAGAGTGGGTTATCTAAACATATCGGAAGCAGCTAATTTTTAGATGTGCCAACCGAAACAGCTTTTAAATTAATGTAGTTATATATATATTTTCGACTAAATTGCTAACAGTAAGATTAGTCATTTAAAAAAATGCGTTAACAATGTTTAAACAGTAAACCAAAAAAGGATGTACACGCAATAATCTTCATGCCAAATATCTACACAAAAATCACCGTTTACTGCAGACTTGGATTCTTTTGAAGTTAGCTTTCGGATTTTAATATATTTAAAGATAATTTCAAAAAGATTTCGCTATTTCGGCAATAAAATTCATCTTTTGGTGGTTTTATTATTGAGATAATAGATCTTTTTGGAATTGTAATTTAGTCTCAACGTATTAATATTTTAACATGCTTAAAGATACCATTTTCCCTCGAAAGTACTGCGCAGTAAATTCTTTAATTTTTTTTTTTTTTTTTAAATTGAGAATGTCATTAATTAACCTTTTCCTCTTATGTTAAGAAAGAACTTATTTTGCGTGTTTTTGCTTAGTAAATGGACACGTTGAAGAGGTTTTGAAGCGTGTGACGTTATTTATACGAAAACTACCTTTCCTTCTCCCTTCTCCCATTCTGTCTTCGTGCCAGAAATAATTTTCCCGGAAAATTCTTCTTTTCTTCAAAATATTGGTGGTGAGGTTGGATTTGATGCCAAGATGGGGGCACTCTGCTTAGGAAGAAAGGAAAATTCAAAATAGAAAAAAATTAAAGAGTCTAGAAAATTAAACTGTGCGTGCGAGTTTCAAACTTTTTTTTTTTTTAAGTTTAAAAAAAGTTTAAAAATTAAATTTATTCATTTGTAGCCTTATTTAAACATTTCGTCTAAGCACGTGTATTTTCTCAATACAAAAGTTATATAAGGTAACGCATCGTTTCGTTGTGCGAATGCAAAAAGTGGCATGATGTCACAGAACCGTATAATTAATTTGATGAATTAAACTACCGAAGATTAAAAAAAAAATGAGGGACGCTTGAGGTTGTTACATCATCGTTGTATTATGGGATAATTTTATTGGCTATCTGAATGACGTCATCAAAATTACTTCTCTAGAACCAATTATGTTTTTTATTTACGGCGACGTCACGGAAATCAGTTCTAAATGGCCTGAAGGAATTCGAGGGGAAATAATTACCCGAATCTGATTATCACTTTCAGAGTTTATTTCAATAATAATTACATGTTCGTTCAAAAGTAAATAAAATTCAACAAACAAACATATTTTCCTAAAAAGAAGGCGGCGAATAAAATGACGTCATTTCATTATCACCTTAAAACGAACGGCGGGAGTAATATTCATGGGAATCTGTGTGACGAGCGATTTTCTCGGAATCGCTTCCAATTCTTTTTCGCTTCGTTGGAGGGGAAGGCAGGTGGAATGGAAGCGAGTTGAGTGAGTCAGGGCGAAAGAACTTATTCGTTATTTCGAAACCTTCGCCCTGTTGTAACATAAGATCTGCTCGTGTGATTCTCACGCGATTTAAAATAGGTGACTTTGCAACGCTCTCCTTCGCGTGCGTGATAAGCATCTCTTCGCTCTTCCATGGTTAAAGGCGAAAGAATTTCAAGGGAAACAGATTCACAACAACAAATCAATCTCCTGCTTTCTGTCTTTTCGGCTTAGATATCTCGTTTATTAAACCGATTTCAATTCCGCCTGTCTTTCATTTAAAAACAAGAGAATAGGATGGAAATAACGTCAGCACATTCGTATTCTCGGATACAGACAGATTTCATCAGGAGTTGTTTGAAGTTTTGTTTTTCTAACATTGTTCACGTGCCAATCGAAAAAACAAACACGTTGCTTAATCACATACCCACTTACTCCAGCTCTTTTCAATTCAAAATTAAATTTATTATGTTTTTAACAGTGATATCTCATCAAAATATTAAAAAAAAGCACTTAAATTATAAATTGATAATGGATAGTAGAGTAAATTAATAATTTAATCATTTCCATATTGGGAGAACAGAATTAAAATTAGTTGAGTGTATAGATGAAATGTACGTTTGGTTAAATAAAACACACTCAGAGGTTAATCTCGTATGACTTCTTATGCAAATGACACATTTTTTCACAATTCCGACATGAACGAACAATCCAGAAGATAAATGAACGTGGATACTTTTCCTAGACAAAACACACTCAGACGCTAAACTCCGATGATTTCCTATGTAAATTGTAGCACATCCTCCAGTCAGACACGACAATAATAATCCAATGGTTGAAAGTATATAGGGTGTTTACGAACTCTGTGTACAAACTTTTACGGATGGTAGTGGAGCTTTTTTTGAATATATTTTGCCAATGAGTTGGGGGTCGCAAATGATTCCTTGATACATAAAAATATTGTTAAACATCATGCATTCAACAGCTGTCTGAGACTTCTTCATAATATTGTACCCCTCGTTAATGTATTTCCAGAAAACTGAGAAATTAGAAAACTTGATACTGATGGTCACAACTTTCAATACCCACATATTGCATGTTTGTTCAAAATTACAAAAGGTGTTGACCACTGTTGTTCTAAACCCTTTAGATTTCTTCTTCTGGGGACATCTGAAAAATGTGGTATATGATACTCTTGTGAATTCGGAAGAGGAGCTGGTAGCGCGAATTGTGGCTGCAAGTGTAAATGATACTGCAGGGATTTTGGCCTTCAGAAATTTAATGGAAACACTCTGCGAGGCATGCATTTTTTTATATATCAATTCTAGATTTCTAGGTTTCACTGTATAAAATAAAATAAAATGGAACGATACCCATTCTTTCACATCTGTATGAATACAAACAATTAATATGATATATGAAATATGGAGACTTTGCAATACATTATTCATAAATATTTTTTCACAACCGGTTTCGCCATCTTTTCCCGGCTTCGTCAAGGGGATGGAATAATAGCGGTTAAGAAAATTGTGAAATAAATATTAATCAATAATGTATTGCAAAGTCTTCATATTTCATATATAGCGATACAAAGACCCTCGAACTATATAAATTAATATGATGGTATAAAATGAAGCAAATAAAATAAATAAGTAAATACAATTGTAATAAAATTAAATGTAAAAACGTTTTCGAGAACCATGCACTGTTGTTTTTTAAGGGGATTTAAGCAATACCGCCTGCTCACGGAAAAATCATACATTGTTATGTCACCTATGGTAAGGCGAGGCCAACGAGACACAGGCCATGGCACTCAAAAGTCACATGATCATTGGGGTCCGGGCAACAATCCATCCTTCCTTTAAGTGATGAATTATTTCTTAATTGTTGTCCATTTAGTCGATTGTTCAATTGTTAGTACATTTTTTAATTTTAATTGTTAATGTATTTTTTTTTTTACCAATTTATTATTTGCCAATTATTACTTATGTTAATAGATGTTTGTGCTAAATTATTACGGTCTAATATAATTGAGGCTGCTTCTTTTAATAATCTTTTATTTTTGTAAATTTATTTCTTGTACTATAATTTTTATTTATTGCCAATTAGGTGTGCGATATGCAGTGATTTGCTAAATTGTTTTTATTATTATTATTTTGTAATCTTATTGCTCTTTAATGTTCTTTTATTATAATTAAAAGTTCCGTCTTAGTTTGGCCATTATATTTAAATTGGCAATCATTACATGGAATTTGGTATACAGCAGTCTTTTCTTCCACATTTGTTCATTATTTTTTATTTATTATAGTGTAGAAATCATTTGTTGCATTGTTACATTCCAAACGTACATTCCATCTGTACACGCGACTAATTTTAATTCTGTTTTTTCTAATAAGGAAATTATTAAATTATTACCTTAGGATTAAACTATAAGAATTAAAATTTTAACAAGATTAAACAGAGTATAAAAAAATCGACTTTAATGAAACTTTCATTATCGCCTAGCTGGCTATATCAGTCCATATCTTGAAAACTACTGAACCGATTTTGATGAAACTTGGATTTATCCTTAAGTTGAAAGATACTTAATCCAATAAAAAAAGAATTATTGCAATTCGATTTCTAGTTTCTGAGAAATATGTGGACAAACATACATACCTACAAACAAACATATATACATACATACATACATAAATACACTCTTATGAAATTTGGCATACTTGTTTAGAAGCCCACATAGACTAACATATATGAATACTGTGCAATTCCAACAATATTACATACATACGCATCGAATTGATAACCTCCTTTTTTGAAGTCGTTTAAAAATACTATTTGCGCATAAATAAAAATTCCTAATCTATTAAATATCATATTTTTGTTGTTTACGTCCATGCTTTCTGTGTTTAAGTGTCTTAACTAAATTAATTAGTAAATCTTTTAACTGATTAGTCTAATGAATCCGCAAACCATAAACAACTCATTAACGAATCACTGATTAAATCTAAACTCAGATAATCTAATTCCCTGTTAGACGAACGGATTTCTTGAGCAATTTTCGTTCGTTCACTCTATAATTAAGCCAAAGACACATCACAGTTCGGTTTTTGATGAAATTACATGACCACGTGACACTAACGCAAGACATGTTTTCTTTAGTGTCCAAGGGAGACAAAACTATCAGCTTGCATTAGCTTTAATGGATTCCTCTAATCCGCAGGTTTATAAAAAATCTTAACTCTTATATTTCTTCTCCTTATTTTACATAAGCATGATCATATGAAATTTAATCTTTCACTGTTTCCTTTTTCTTTAATCAATAAAAACTAATTTGAAAGAAAATTTTCGAAGGTAAAAATCCAATGGTCCCAACAAGAAGCCCAATGTGTTTTCCCCCTGAAGATCAACTTCGCCGCTTAACGCAGCAGTCTGCTTTTCTGTTTTTACTTTCCCTGTACAATAAACACATTTTGTCTGATGATTGAAAGAGTTCTAGATGTTATCACCTAGGTAATAAAAACAAATCCTCCTACACTTTACGCTTCCAAATAAAGGATTTCGAACCTTTTAACCATCCGAAGTGCTCACGACATTTGCTTTTCATTAAATTAAAGGAAGCGTCTCTGTGCTTCTTTCCTCGCATAAACATTTTAAATGAAGAAAGACTGAATCCTTAGAGTGGATCGGAAATTTTTTTAAAAAGAACCCCAAGTGTGCTTTCTTAACACGAAATTAAGCAATTACGCGTTAAGTGCTACTAATGGAGTGTACGTTTCTTACCAACCCAGTTACTTAAAGTGGATATAATCTACATGGAAGCTGAACTGCAAAATTTAATAAAAACATCGTCAATCATACCTAGTGCGATAAATAAACGTAATAACGAAATTGATTAACCGTATCTTCTGTTCTGGAATCCAAGTCGCACGGGAAAAGCCGCACTTGGATGAAACGACGCCAAAAATAGCTGCTGCAAAAGTGCGCATTTGTCTCATAAAATAAGAAAAATATGTATTTTGGAGATTAAAGATTCATTATTGAGATTCTAAAAAATTTAATTTTAACACAATTTCTTTATTTTAATAATGAAAATAAATTGCTAAAATTCATTTGTATAATTTTGAATATGTAGACAGAAGCTATAAATATATTTTATTAGCGTGCATTAATAACCCAAAAAACTTCTGTGGATACTGGCTATTAAATATTTTTATTGTTTTTGTTGGGTTTTTTTTTTAGCTTAAATACATTCAATAAGCATCTTTTCTCTTATCTTCCTTAAAATTTATTTTTAAAATTTAATCTTTATACCTCCTTCCTATTCGAGTTGACCTTACACTGCAGTTATGTTTATTTAATGACAAATTAACTTAATGTAGATAAATAAAAAATTTGTAGTTGTAATGAGCAAGTAAATTTCATGGTTTAACCAATCGTCTCTTCTTTCTTATGGTTTGCATCATTTCTACAATGAGCACTACGTTCTACAGAAGGCAGGATAAGTTTGAATGTCTTGTATGAAACAGAAATCTAATGAGAAAAAAATCCAACTATAGATTCATATTTTTGTGTTTTCTCCATTTAGGTGGTTTTTCACCGGTAGATAGCATTATTAGTGACCAAACAAGAAATAATTAATCCGGTAGTTTTCCTTTGCCTTCCGCAGGTTAGTAAAGAACAAACAAAACATGCATGTCGCAGTGGGATAAATAACTTAATTCATGTTCATAATAAGCGAATTGAAAAATAAAGTGTCTGAAAAGAAAAAAATCTAGCAGAAAAAAAATACGATTATCAACTTGAATTTAGCAAGCATTCTGTACGTTTAAAAGAGCTTTGGTACATTATTTCAGAGAATTAAGCACAATCACTTATGGTTAACAAAAAACTGAATCAAACGTTTAACATATGAAATCCTTACAAAAGGTCATAGCATTGCAAATGAACCCGTTCGAGGAAATTTCTATTAGTGGCAGAAATGCAAAAGGAAAACTCTCACTAAGGGACATGAGTCACTTCGTTAAGGATGTTGGCTGCTAATTCTGCAAGCAAATTAAAAGACTAGCCCACGATTGAGAGGAACAGAAGGCCACTACAAACCATTCCCAAGACGAAAGGGAAATGCAATTGAGAATCACTCATGAGTGAAGAAAATTTTCAACAAGATGTTTGTTAAAGTTCGAGCTGCTCTTTACAAACAGCAGAAGCATCCCTAACCCATGTTAAATGAATGATTCTAATTGAGTTCAGATTCGGCATCAAAAAACTGTCAAATCAACAAAAAGAAACTTAATGGGGCTTTATAAGTCAATTAGGAATAGAGAAACTAAGATTAATCATTTCGTCATGTGACCAGTTAAACATAGATATCGCGGTATTTATATAGAATTTACTGCTATATATATAATTTCACTGTTCTTTTATTTTCATAAATCCTTAAAGGTAAAAGAGTCACACGCGTAAGCACAATTTTGCTCATGGAAAAAAATAAACAGGCACTAGTGAGGAGGAGGAAGTAAATCTTCTATAAGCGAAAACAGACGTAAAGCAAGAGCCAACAGAAATGTATTTACGACTTAAAAATACTTAAAAAGAAAAAAAAAGAGAGAGAGAGAGAGAGAGAAAAGAGCAGGGCAAAAAACTAAACTGAAGCCGACCGACATTAAAATTAATTATTCATCTGATGGTGTTTTCATCTTTTTATTATTAAGATCATCCGTCTATTATCTTCCGAGCAGTAAGAATAGGAATCAAAAGTTATATTTATTAATTCAAAACCAAAATATGTTTAAACCTTTTCAAGCCTTAAAGAAAAAAAATTTTGGCTGACCCATATATCTGAAAAAAATGTACACTCAAGTTTTATTTGACTACGCTTGGTACAAATCTCCCAAGGACCAATTAATTAATCCCCGTCGGCCCTTATAAAAATCCCTATTAGCTGACATGGGAATTAATTGCAACGTTATTCGGGATAGAAGCGATTCTTATTTGAAACGCGCGATCTGTCATGAGTAATGCCGCATTTGTTACGAGCGTTTTCCCTTCACATCATCAAAGGCGTCCTTTTAAAAAGAGTCGACGACGTAAAAAGAACAATTAAAAGCCGTTTAGGACCCTTTTGGCATTCTAAACGGATTACGCTCATAACTGAGCAGATCCGAACCTGCTCGAAACAGAGAAGGCGCGAAGGTGGGTGGAGGAGGCATTTGCTAAACAATGGGGAGTTTTTTGGGATCGAGGCTGTTTTCCAGGAAGCGTCCCGCTTGATGACGTCGGCAATTCTTTAGCATCAAGGAAGATGAAGCTAAAAATAAACCTTTTCCACCCAAACTTTTTCCACGAGGCTGGACAACCCACCGTCTTCCGTCTGCAAAAACGCCCGCATAGAGAAACCAACTACATTAACTACACGACCAGCAGCAGTTAAACATTTATCAAAACCCTCAGCGTTTTAGAATAAAAACGTCCCGTATACATAATGCACGTGACCGACATACTTAAATAATTGTACACATAATGATCTAAGCGAAGAAAACTCTTTAATAAATAAATATTCCTGTTTTCGCGCCTTTTCTTTTCGTTTTAATGTAAATAACCAAATCAAGTGTTTAAAAAAAACGAACAAAAAATCACGACCGTTTGTTTCTTCGTTCTAAATATTGATGCTCTGTCATATTTCATAATCCAAATTCAAGCCTCGTTAGTTTCCTACTTAATCTAAAAATACCCGCTGTCAAGCGAAGTAAAAATGACGTTTCTTTAGTGGGATGAAATGGGCAACTGCAAATGACGCTCTTAACACGTTGATCTTCGCGTTATGAATGACGTCAAAACCAAAAATGGCAAATTGCATTTTGGGACAGAAAGGAAAAGGAATGAGGAACGAATTCAAGCGTTTCCTTTTAATATCTTGCTTTTATCATAACACTTAATTGGTACTAAAGAAACACGTTTATGATAACAGGGAATTATTAAAAAAGAGGTTTCGTAAAGCTTACTTAAAACCAGGCAGCATTTCTCGTTAAAACAGATTATACTTGCCTTAATCAAAAATTATATTTATGAAAAATTAATTACCAGTTTATTTACACACTTCTCTATTTGAAATCAAAAGACATACAGAGTAACATTCAGAAAAGTTACCCCCTTGAATCATATTCCTAGAAATCGTAAAAAATATATATTAATTTAGTATCACTTAAAAAATGAAATCAGAGGAACGTCATTCTTAAGATAATTTTATAAGTTCACAGAACTTTGGGACCCTAGTAAACTGTTCAGCAAATCCAGTCTTTCTTACTGCCCAAGTGTAATGTCACTTAACTAAAACACCTATAGAGCTTCCTGACAAAATATAATTTCACCTACAATGAAGAATCTGGTCAGCATTGCACAGTATAATCTATAAAGGATTAAATCTGAAAATTAGTTTTAACTATTACAAGAGCACACAATAAAATAGCAATTAACAGCGGTATGTAGGCTGCAAGAATATTTTAGTCTCTTAACTCGCATACACTTACATTTTTGTAAAGCATTTCTGGCTACTTGGCAGTGCTGCCTTAGCTGCCAGTTGGAAACTTAAAAAACACTTGGGTCAGATGTAGACTTCTTTGCACATTGCTTGTGGACGAACACAAGTTGTTTGCGATTGACACTTAATTAAAACACAATCTTATAGTATCAATAAGAGACATAAACCAACCGCTTTTCCACAAACAAATTTAATGAACATGTATGTGGAAAAGCGGTTGGTTTATGTCTCCTATTGATAGTCTTCACATCCACAGTCAATAAGATATTTACTCTTTTTAACAATCTTGCAGATTAGCCATCAATAGCGTTTACGGAACAAAACTTGGAAAGCCTTGGCTGTATACACAGATAAGCTAAGCCAAAGCGCTAATATATCCTGGGTTTCCCCCATACACCATAGTGGTGGGCTCTTGGGTCCACCAGGCTTTACACCTATCACAGTGTTATTTCATAGGTAATCAAATCAATTGAGATAGGGCGAGTTTGTTGAGGGCCCACCCGAACGATTGTACACTCTGCTGTTAATTGCTATTGTGTGCTCTTGTAAAAGTTAAAACTAATTTTCAAATTTAACTCTATAGATTAACCCGATTGCCCGTGTACTTTCAGAACAGTTCTGAACCTACGATACTTGAATTCTATAAGATCACTATTTGTTCTGAAAATCTTGCAATTCCTAGAGGCAGCGAGGTGCGGATCAAATCCGCTTTTTCAATACATCCCAGAGATCATCGATTGGATCTGAGGAATTTAGAGATCAGAGCAACACCTAGAATTCTTCATCGCGTTCCTCCATAATTCGTGGAGTGCGGCAAAGAGAAATGTCCTGCTGAAAAGGCCGCTAGCATTGGAGAACACCGTTCTATGAATGGATGTACCTGCTCTGCAACGATGTTCAGCCAAGTGCCACCCTCCAGTTTCCCAAAGACCGATGCTCATAGCATCACAATCCTCCACAAGCTTTTCTTTCCACATTGCATTTTGGTACCATCTCTTCCCTTGGTAAATGACGCACACGTACTGCAGCAGAAAGCGGGATTCGTTGGTCAGGTCATCTTCAGTCCAGTTCTGATTGTCGAGTGTCCATTGTAGGCGTTGTCAGTGTTAAGACTTATTGTGTTGTGACACATAGCTTTCATTACCAGCATACTTTAACATTTCGTAAATAGCAATTTTTTTGTTGGTTGGTATGAGATGGGTTAGCTTTTGGCTACTTTGCTCAGGTCAGTGTCCAAAATATTCAAGATTTATTTATCTCGTAAATTCACTATACCAAATGAGAGCGTTATCGACCATCCCACTACGAAAAATGGAGCATTTAGGGGATAGAAAAGGTTCGGTGGAAGCTCGGACACAACGATCGAAGCAGGATGTTTGATCGGGAAACCTCCAGCATCTGGCAAGATTGGCAAAACTAAGGATTTGACCCAACGACCCTTACAGATCAGCACAAAACAAGAAGTTGCAATTGCAATCACTACTTACACTGATTGAAAAAAAAAGTCAAATTATTAAAGATAAATTATTTCTTGCCATACTTCCAAGATCCGCAAGTTCTCACTTATTAATCCCACAATCATTTTGTGGCAGTAACGTTGCTACTATCCGCATAAAAAGCGTCTGATTGCTCTAAGAAGCAATTCTCAATCACTGTCCAGACTTAGTCATTAGACGAGAAACGAAGTAAGTCCCTATAGAACTTTTCAACAGTCGGAACACGTGATAATCGCTACTTGTAATTCGAGTTGGTTTGAAATCTGTCCTCCTTTCTTATACTGACAATACTTTTAAGAAGTTTCTCATATCTTGCCTGCATGCAGAAATATTATAAACTGGAGCTAGTTCTCCTTACTTAAAAGCTAATTAATGGAGCAGAGCCATAGCGAGGGGGGGGGGGGGCATTAGACCGATCGGAGCTATACCTTCATAGTTAATTTAGAGCTATATTTTGCCCTTTATTTTCATAAATAACTTAGTGGTTGTAATGATAATGTACGGATATGATAAATGCATCTCATGATCGGTTTTTAAAAGTGAATGCCAATGCTTTTTCATTTCTATGGGAACCAAAAATCTTGAAATATCATTAGGGGCCCGTTCATAAACCACTGGTCACTCTTTTCAGCTTTTGTAACCCCTTCCTCCCCCTCTGTGGTTATTGGTAGTCATTTGAACCCTCCCCCCCAAAAAAAAATTACATGGCCAGAGAAATTAACTATCCCTTCCTAACAAAGGTATTAAAATGCAGATATTTGATTCATTTTAAAATTAATTTGACCACACGGTCTTTATTTGATCCCCCTCCCTCCCATCCTTCCTTCCTTTTGTGCTCAAATCCTAAACGCCACCCCCCCCCCCCCAAAAAAAAAACCTTGTTTAGGAACATACCTTACGAATATTTTTACAATCGCCAGTATCTGCAGCCTCTTGTGAAAGATCTTCCAGCAAGTTGAAAATTATTGAGAATTGTCTTCATTCTATGTGTCAGCAAAGACTTACCACTTTAGCAATTCTGTCGATTGAAATTGATGAAGAAAACAAACGATGATTTTAATGTTGTCATTCAAAAATTGTCAATGTATCTGTAGACTATTATGATTTTTTTTTTGTTAACATTAAGCTGTATTAATCTAATGCTTATCCTAGAATGTTGTGATTAATGAAGCAGTGTTCATTTCTATACACATACAGTACTTCAGCCTTTTTTCATGATCTTTACCCTACGAGTAATGTCGAACGAGTGATTAGTTCTTTTTTTATTAAGACAATTTGTTGACAAGTTGTTAAGTAAGTGCAGACTGCACTGAGAAATTACAACGTAAAGAAAATAGATTTTATTATATCAAATTCCATCTCTCTTATTGTGTGGCAGATCGGATTTTGAGCCCCATTTCAACCTATTTCGGCACACGATGCCATGTTAAAACAGCCACGCTCTTTTCCACGTTTGGGATTCATCCATTCACGAGTGGTAAGCAACTATGGTGGATGCCTATGCAAAAGCAACTTATTAAAGAATATTAGTAACTGGAAATAATAATAAAGATTTACATACAAAAGCTATACAATTATAAAAAATAAATTATGTATAAAATCTATTTTATATAATAGCTATTATCTTTTGTTTTCATACTATCAATAGCTGTTATGCACAGTAAAAGAGGTCAGGCTCAAGATCTGATCTGCAGACTTTAATTTTTTTTTTTTTCATCTTTGACGTAAGGGAGCAGAATATTTCTGTATTGTCCAGGGCCCAATTTTACTAAGCTATGGCTCTGTTGCAGAGACAGATCAGAAAATGGCCAGTTAGATGCTGTTACACCAAGAGCCATTGTAACAAAAATGGAACTATTCACACAGTGGATTATTAATACAAGGGTTGGGGCAAAAGTCATGGCAACTATTTTTTTTCTTGAAGGTATCAGTCCGGTTGGAAAATGTGACATATACAGACGAAAGGACAAGGTGTTAACTACATGTGTGGACAATGAATAGCACTGAAATATCGTAATAAATTAATTACAGTAGTATACAGGGCAATATGGCCTTCACGGTTGCTCATCACTGGTTGACACACGTCCTTGCTGAAACTTTCCTACCCACCGTGCTACTGTACGGTATGGTAGGGCATTATTCCCAAGGGCTTCCATTAATCCACTGTGACATTCCATCGGAGAACGGCTATTTTGATGTCAGCGCTGCTCAACACGGGTTACTTCCATCTCGCACGACACTCACCAACTGACTGATTTCACAGCCCTCGCTGCGCTACTACCAGCTATCACAGAGCCATCTGTTGTTCTGCATACACACTATGCCTGCAGAACTTCCACACGACACACATACGTTTGTGATCCGTTCACATATCTACAAGAAAAAAAATAGTTGCCATGACTTATGCCCCAACCCTCGTATATCACATAGATAATTTTTGGTATTTTTCAGCACACTCAAAAGTACTTCTGCATCCTTTGAAACCAATAATCAAACCAATTCTTTCATGTTTCTTCTCTGGAAGCTAATATCCTTTTTGAGAGGCGTGCTGTGGGCTCAAATTTCCTCTCTGAAATTCCATTTTATTATAATAATGTGATAAGGACAGTCCTCTTTGAATACAGGAATTCATTTCTTCTAAGCATTGATTTATGTTCTACACGCAAGCAAAGATGTCATATAAAATTGAATGGTATTAGTTTTTTGATCAAGACAAACATAGTTTACGACTAGCTAACACTGAAGTTTAAGCTTGCATTGTTGGAAAAAGATTGAACACTGTGACAGCCTTCAATTGGTTGTGCTGTATCGGAAAACTTACCTACTACCCATTTATATGATTTATAATGATATTACCATTGACATGTCGTACCATAATCATAGATACAATGGCTCAATATTAATTCTCATTTGAACCTCACTTTATAGTGAAAATAATTTATTTTTGAGGAGTAATTTATATTAAAAAAAGAACTTGGTTTCAGAACAAGGTGATTCTGATTTATATTGAGCACGTACATTTTACTAAGTTCCAAGTACTTAAACAAATCTAAGAGAGAAATGAATTCATTTTTATAAATTTATTTCAAGACCAATGCTTACAATTACAAAAAAAATTCATTAGTTAAAACAGTTTAGAATTAAATTATATTCTATACAATAAGTTTATGGCTTTATAAATTATTTGCATGATTTAATGGCAAATGTATCACAGATGCTTCCAGAAATAATACATAAACTTAAGTATGCACATATGATTTGAGGAATGCCTCTTAATGTCATTTAAGAGAAGAAAAAAAAATTTGTTTGTACATGGAGAAAAAAAATAAAAAAAGGAAAAATGATTATAACTTAAAGATTTTATTTATATATTTTAAGTCCTTGGTCAAAACAAAAACTGTTTATTGTCA
>JAHWFO010001925.1:221710-249480 GCA_023313115.1 Rhysida immarginata
GTCTGTAACTACTAGTAAAGTCAATTGTATAATTATGAATTATGTTAATGAAGTTGTTTGGTAAAAATAATGTAATTAGATTTGTTGTAGATCTAATTTTTATTGAACTGACATGCAATCATGATTTGTAGATTCTGCTTTGGCCTCTGCGATCATCTGATTTAACACCCTGTGATTTCTTTTTGTGGGGATACATCAAGGATGTTGTGTATGTTCCCCCATTACCACAACAACTGTATGAATTGACAGAATGCATCTCTGTTGCAGTGGAGGTGATAACCAAGGATTTGTTGGGACGTTTCAGGAAAGAAATGGACTACAGTTTAGATATCTGCTATGTCACCCTGTTTCCTGAAATCCCACACGAGTAATGTCCATATGAAACTTATGAAGTTCTTCTATCTTTTCATATCAATATGGTTTTTGTATGTCAATTCAATAAAAAATGAATTAGCTTTACTTTTGCACCCTGTACTGTATATAAAGACGTTCTTCGAATGGGTTTGTTATTTTTTAAAAATAATTTATAATTTGATTTTTGAAATAAATCCTATTTACCTGATCATCAGTTCTCCACAGTAAAGGCATTCCGAAGCTATTAGGTCATCTAATTCAGCCTGGAATGTAGCAAAAGATTTTCTCAAAATACCAATTAATAAAAAGCAGTAAAAAAACTTTGAGAAAGAACAATTAGAGATGAAGTAACAATATCTACAATGAACAAGGTAAAATTTAGAGATGAAAAGTGTTAAACAAAAGATTGTGCTTTTAGGAAAATATTAGGTTTCAAAACATCCTTTAATATCTCCAACTGCAATATAAAATTATGGGGATTAACAGAAAGTAAGACCAAACATGACATGCAGATGAAATTATTTATTTTATAAACAGGGAGTTTCAAATAAAGTGTAACGGACACATATCTAGAGAAATACACATAGGATTGAAAAAAACAAACAAACCAAGTGTTTAATATTTTTCTAAAAGCTATCCAATGATATCAAACTTGATCCCCCCATCCCACTTCCTGAGGGTGGGAGAGGGGGCAACTTTGAAATCTTAAATAGGAACCTCTATTTTTAATGGCATTTTCAGATTGTACACAACAACTGAAATGATTTATTCTTGGCGTTTTTTCAATTGATCCAACAGTTTAGGAGACAAAGGTATTGAAAGTGTGGAAATCCATTTTATCGATGAAGACAAAAGAGATAGAGGGTGGGTCTTACAGACATTCCTATTCTACTTTTTGATGGTCTTTAAGAATCCAAAGTCAGAATTTCAAAAATCAAAAAAGTTTTTTGACTTAGTGCAGACTTTAAAGAGTTATCTTAAATTTCAAGATAAAATGAATACAAAGTGTAGAAATTAATTATGGACTAAGTGTAATAATAGTTTTATTAGGGAAGTACAAGGGAAGGAGATAGTAAAACTGGATCTTAAATTTTAGTACCTTCAAATGGTTCCGACTACTAGCAACCGAAGTTGCAACAGTGGTACCAGATGATTGAAGAGATGTTGCATCTTCACGTGTTGACACTTGACTAGCCAACTGCCTCTGAATTTCTTCAACACGGTGGCGTTTTATGGCCATCAAATGAGGTAAAACCTTCAAAATTTTAAGATAAATGGTAAAACTATTTTCTGTTTACAGGACAATTGTTAGCATTCAAGAGCAAGCAAAGTTATTTTTTTGTTTTTCTTTTTAAATGTAAAAACTAGCCAGTTTAAAATAACTGTAATAGCAAAACAACTCTAATAAGTGGAACATACCTCTGCTACAAGGCAATCACTATGAAACATATGCCGACAGGGAAACACATAAAACGTACGTGTAAAAATTAAAAATGAGCAAATTGAGCATTTATCTTCTTTATTAACAAACATGTGCCTAGAGTACAAAAAAATTTCAAACAAAAATGTGTTAATTCTCATAACAAACAGTAACAAACTAAAAACAAAGAAAATAGAAATCAAAATCTTAGAACCTGTTTCTAAATGCCTGGATCTCTGAACGAATTTCTTGTGCACTTTCTGTAGCATCTTTCATTTCATCTTCAAGAATATCAATATGCTCATTATATTCTTGTAGTGATGTACAAATGGCACCCTAAGAAATATAGATGCATAAACTTTGGACAGGATCATTTAAATAAAATAAAACCTCTAAACAGTAGAAATAAATAAAATAGAACACAGGTGAATCATTTTCAATCATACCTTAAAATTTTCAATAGTGACAAAATTTGGGAAGAAAGGAAGAATATCTTCAATCTTGATTAAATCACATTCTTGTAGGAATTCCATGGCACGTTTTATGTTATCCTCCGTTTCAATAACATGGCGAGCTTGTTGAGGAGGAATTTTAATAATTATTGAGATACGTTTAAGTATTTTGAGTAGTGCATTTAAATAAAATTGGAATAAACAGAAAACTGAAAACCATAAAACAAAAGTTCAATTCACTCTTCTGAAAATGAATTTTGCCACAACATATACATAATGAAATTTAAAGGACAACTCTTTGATCACATACAATTTTATTTAAATCGAAAGGTAAGTGCATTAATAATATTATGGCATATTTAAAAGTTTTTACTTCAAACCCTATATGGGAAAAAATAAAAATTCCCAATGGAATTTCGAATAGTGGGTTGTCCATCTTGGTGATGTCATCAGAGGCATTGTTTTGCTTTGCATTATAAATTAAAACATGACATGCGAGCTTAATTGTCAAAGATTACTTAATTGAGTTTTTTCGATATTTGTATTGATGATGATTAATCTTGCACGTGATGTATTAATTTACACTGTGAAGCAAAATCATGCCTCTGCTGATGTCACCAAGATGGGATGACCTGCTACTGGAAATTGCATTCGGAATTTTCGTTTTTTCACATACTTAAGCTTCAATCAATCAATCAAGAGTGTTCCATCCTTTGACAGGTCCAGGCTTAAAACCTCTTTTCCCACCCACCTCTATCCTGTGCATGCGTCTTCAAGTTGATGTACGAATCGCCTGACTTCAAAGAATCCAACAGTTTCATTCTTATTCTTCTTCCTCTGGAGAGCTTTTTTTTTAACTGTATCTTCAAACGTGACCTTTATAACTTCACTATCTTGTATGATGTATCCGATCCAGTTGCTTTGTCTCTTCCCGATTCTCCACAAGAGTTATCTGTCTTCTCCTATGCTTCCCAAAACATCTACATGTTTAAATTTGTCAGTCCAATTTGTCCGTGTCATTCTTCTGCAAGTCCACATTTCAAATGCTTTCAGCTTCTTTTCGTCAGTCTTGTTAAGTGATTTAGGGTTCAAATTAAAAATTTTTTAAACATGCCACGATGATATTAATTTGTTAATCTTTTGATTTAAATAAAGTTGGATGTGACCGTAGAGCTGTCCTTTAATAAATAAATTTTAACAACTTAAAAATACAACATCAAAGATTTTTTTAATAAATTCCAGTTAAAAATGCTCACAGATATAGAATCAAGTACTAACTTGGCATATACACTCTTTGTGGAGATTATAATTTTCTCAAATACCCATTTAAGCAATGTACAATGTTCTTTGGTATCTTTGGAGTATACTAAAACATAATCCTGGAAGATGAACACACCCTCAAACTTGTAAAATCTTCATGAGATTTATAAATTTACATACATTTTCCACAGGGAAGTACCACTGCAAAATCTCTCTAAGCCAGAATTATATAAATTCCATAAGCCAGACATTTTATGAAACAACCATTGCATAAATAATGAATCGCTTTTATTGTTAACCCTTTTTCTTTAAGTGCAAGAGAACAACTGATTTCAGAAGTTTGCTCAATTTATTAACTTTTTTGGGCCTAAATCATTATTATAGTGTTTAGGTCTAAATTTATATTCACTGTTTTTGGAATATATTAGCCTTATTATTTTTAAATGCATTTAATACTACAGAAATATTGTAATTAATACAGCAGGAAATTGTGCAATAAAACTTCATTTGTAGACTTTTTGTCCTCAATGAGGCATGTTGAATGGGGTGGGGGTTCTAGAAATTTGGCGTTGACTAATATGGTCATTTTGCGCCTTTTACACAAGTTATTTCTGTATGCAGCCCGGGACAAACACAAACATCTATGCCCACAGCGGGATTCGAACCCACGGCCAGGCAGACTCGAGAACTAGAAAGCCTACGCCCTAGCCCTCTCGGCCATCTGCATGTTGAATGGTGAAGAATTACTTCAATTAGGTACCTTTGCGCTTGGGAAGCACAAGCTATTTAATGCTAGATTTCATTCCCCGTCGTGTAATAAAGCAAAATAAAACAGGAATTTTGGAGGGGGGGGGGGGAGAAACGAAATTGTAATCTTTATAATTTTATTTTGAAAAATATATTAATTTTAAAACATGAACCACAAAATTTTAATAATAGTGGGTAAAAAAACATTTATGTTCTATAAAAATACACGAGTTAAGATAATTCATACCTATTTTGAGCCATAGTTTCTTTTTTAATTCGACATCGTCTTCTGGTCTGTCAGCATTTTGCTTTGCAAGTTCTACATCTTTCTACAGGATTAAAGGGAAAAAAATGGATATTCAACAATAAATTTAAACTGAAGGGCCATTTAATGCCATGCATATCATAAAAATGTTTGTAACATTTGCCCTATATAGTAATACTACAAAAATGTTTATCCTTTACTTTTATTCAAGCTTGTCATTAGTTTATGCATATTCAATTTATAGTTTAATTAAATTAAAATCTGAAGGAATGGTAACTATTTTGAAAGTAATTTATATTTTGAAAATCCTTAGTCATAATATATAGGTTGTCTGTTCTCCACAATAGTGCAAATAAACAGTAGTGTGAAACAAAATCAATAATTTCAGTGCAGGGAAATTACCAACGAGAGAATGCAGAGATGCATGGCAAACAATTAAGGTAAGATTTGAGTGAGGTTAAAGCACAGCCCAAGGAAATCATTTGGCAAACTTGAAGGCAATTCATTGTTTTGCTACTCACAACAGTGCATTGAATGCTGCATAAGTAGCTTCGTTTGTAACTTTACAAAATGGAAACGGTTCAACAATTTTGTTTTAGGCGACCACCAAAGTGCGTCGCAGCTCAACCTTAAAGTCATTGAGTTTTTCTTTCTTCGAGCATTAATAAAAATGCACAATTTTTCATCATTTTAAGTGATAATGAAGCAAAATGTGAGAGGTTTGAACAGAATGCTCTTTTTCTTAAAATACAAATGGGACAAATAAATAAAGTTCAGTAAAAAATTGAAAGAGGTAAAGAAGAAATATTCACATTATAGTAATGTTTGAAAACTGAAAATATGCATTAAGAACCACCACCACCACAAAAACAAAGTATTATTTTAATTTATTTATTTCTAAAAGTAAGGTTATTAACATTAAACATTTGTTAAAATATAAGCTCAATTTTTTTTATATCAAGCGTAATTAAAAACAGCTTATATAATTTAAAGTACTTATCACAAAAAATGAAAATTTCCTGATTACTAAAAATTCCTTCTAGTGATTTTTAATAGAGCTTAAAGGTGCCTTCCTATAGCTCGCTTTTTGTGTGAAGCTTTTCGCTTTTAGCATTTCGAATGTGATTTTTCAAGCTCAAGCTATCCTAAACACCATGCTGATATGTGCTAGTTGCGTGAAGCGCTTGGATTTTCAAGCTGCTTTACGCTTCAAGCGGATATCTAGGTCAGTTTGATTTTAAAGCTACTAGCAGCTTGGCAATGACCGAGGCACATGTGTAGTACACGCGTTTCTCTCATGACTGCAATGGGTGCGTGCATGGGGTCGTGAGGAGAGTATTAATACAAAAAAGAAAAGTGAAGGAAGAATTCCACGAATTGTATTTCTATCCCTTTTCTCCTTTGTATTCATGATTTGTTTGATGAATATCTTCAGTTTATTATTATTTCTTCTTTGAGTATTATACTATGGTTAAAATTTTTTATTAATTAATTATTTATTTATTTGTTATTTTATTAATGTATTTAATTTTTTTATTATTTATTTATTTTATTACATTTGATTGAGCTTATTTTATATAACTTTTGTTATTTTATATTTATTTTTATTTTATTTTCATTTTATTCATTTATTATACATTATATTCATTAATTTATATTCTTTATTGAATTTATTATATATATTTGTTATTTTGCTCATTTTATTTTATTAAGTTGTGTATTATTTGACTTTATTTATTACTTAAGTTTATTTAATTAATTAATAGTTCTATTTATTTAAATTTAATTGGCTTTGTTTTATTTTATTTATTCCATTTATTGTAGCGTCAGCAAAAATAAAAATAAATATCACGTATTGCTAAAGTGGAAATGTGTTTTCCTTTTTACAAAATACTTTTACGATTAATTATCAATAACTTATTAAAATTAAACTCCTCCTCTATAACAACAAACGTTTTCGTACATTGAGAGGCGTCATGTGATTTTGAATTCCCACCTGCGATTTCTCGCGAGACACTTTAGCAATGGGATACCTTCAAAGCTAGTTTTTGCTTTAAAGCTTGCAAGCTACAGCTGCATTTTTCTCGCGAGTAGAATTTGCTTTAAAGCTCTAGCAAGCTATGGGAATGTACCTTAAGAATGTTATATATAATGGGGGAGGCCATGGCCTGGCGGGCTTTCACTGAGCACACAATTTGTGAAGTTAAGCAACATCAGGCACGGCTAGTCAATGGATAGGTGGCCATCAGTGACACACGATCTTTGGAAATTGTTTGAGGCTGGCGTTTATTTCACTTTTAACTTTTTATGACATTGCGTCTATTTGAGGGTGGCGATAAATGGTCAGCTATTATTCAAAGAAAAATGGTATTAATCATTTTTCTCTCTAATATCTTCGTCAATTAAAGCATATCATTCTATTTCATAAATGCAAAATGGCACATTTAGTAAGTTAATTAATGTAATAAAAAATTATAATAAAATATATTATTAAACAACCTGGTAACTAAAAAAAATATAATAAAATGAAAGTGCAGATAGAGATCAGCTCTTTCTTTTCTGTATCGAAAATTTTTTTTTCTTACTTTCAATGCCAAATCTACAGCTTCTTCAAAGAGTCCCATGGTTGTGTAAATATGAACGCAGGCTCTGTCAAGACAAAATTCAGAGCAAAGGCGAAGGGCATATTTGAGATCATAGCAAACTGATGAAGCATCCTTCATACATGAAAAGAGAAATCCATTAATGCAATAATTTAAAAAATCTTCATAATAAAAATAATGATACAAGGATCATTCAAGGTTGACCTAGACTTTCCCACATATAAAGTCGAGAAATAACTCTAGCATATTACATTTTTCAGGAAACATTACGTAATTGTTTTTGAATATCCTGTGATTGGCATGATATGTTTGATGCATGTACACCAGCTGCAGCAAACATTGTAGTAAGCAGTCTCTGTAGCTGTGGAACAGCGATTCATCTGTCTGGAACTTCAGATGCATTTTAAGCAGCCCAAACAAATGACAATCGCTGTGAGCCAAGTCTGGACTGTAAGGGATATGCAGCAACACTTCCCAGCCCATTTTGGCAAGAGTTGATCTGTCAAATTCGCCATGTGAGGCTAGGCATTGTCATGGACAAGAATGACATTTCCTGACAACATTCCAGGTCTTTTCTCATGAATGCCATTACATATGGCACCCTGAAGCAATTTGCAGTAACACTGGGGGTTAAATGTGATACCTTTATCCAGAACGCGTGTGATGTTCACTAGTGTGACTGCAGTCGGACAAGTGTGTCCATACATTGCATTTATCATCTTTCGTCCTTCAACAAACTGATTTCAACTGTCGTATTCTTGCCTGTGACATCATTTCTTCCCCATATTGTGCTTGAAATCTCAAAATTTCAGCAGGTTTAATCATCTCCTTTACAAAAAATTTGAATATACACCACTGTCCCACAGCTACAGAGACACTGCTTACTACAGTGTTTGAAGCAACTGTGCACATGCATCAAATACTTCATGCCTATTGTTGGGTACTCAAAAAGGATTACGCAACATTCCCTGAAAATATAATTTGCTACAGTTATTTCTCAATTTTATATGCCCGAAAGTCTAGGTCAACCTTGAGAGACCCTTGTACTAATACTAATTTTTTTCTTTTTTCTTGTTTGTTACCTGTCCTTGATGATCCAAATACTCCATAAGTTTATCAGGCTGAAGACGGGCATATAGGGAGATTAAATAATTGTGAATACTCTGCTCCCTATTATCTAAGCATTTCACGCAGAATTCTAAATAACGAATTGCCTCGTTTTCCTTCACAGAAAAAAAAAATATGAAAATACATAGTTAAAATCAAACTGTAATAACAATAGAATGAAATATATTTTATTACTAATACAAGGATCATTTAAATAAGACCAAGGCCAAAGTAAATAAAATACATGTATCTCATAAATCTTACAGCCAGGCTGGTTTTGAATTGATCACATTGGAGTAATGCTGGGATCAAGCGACTAGGAGTAAGCTTCCTTCCTTGTTGGATCCAAGCATCAACAGTTTCATGTGGTACTGCTTGCATTAGAGCAGGAGAATACTGATAAAATAATTCAATGTTGCCCTGAAATTACATTAAAGAAATAAATTTGGCAATGAATATTTTTACATTTACGAGCATTCATTAAGTGAAAATTATAATAATTTTTCGTCTATCAAAGCATAACAATTCAAGAAAAAAAAATTGGATTGGAAATGGCAGATATAATCAATTATATTATTAAAAAGATATAATCAATCTATCTATAAGCAGGCAAAAAACATAAAATACAATAAGAATCCTGCATAAAATGTTAACATGCTAAGAGGATCTATGCTATGTGAAGGATGAAGGTTTCATTTAAGAATCTAATCAACAGTAAAAGCAGCCAGTAATGCCCACCCAGACAGCATAGGACACTACCATCCCAACCATCACAGGACGATAAAAAGTGTGATATAATAGTTTATCTACTAGTTTTTATGCAAATGCAGTTCTAATTTTGATTCAAAATTTTATCTGAGCAATCAAAAAGATTCCAGGAGGAGATTTCCTGGATGAAAATTTTCATATTTTTTTAACAACTTTTAATTCACAATTTTCATATTGTGTGTAGATACAGTACATCTTTTAGGAAGAAGCTATTACTTTCCACATAATCTCCTTTTAAAGTAGCCATATGCTATCTTTGAACAACAGTATATAAGTCTATTTGGTAAAAGTCCACTAGTGACACTATGACACCCCTCCCCCCTATTATAAGGTAACAACGACTAGTGTTGGGTGAGATGGGCGTCATCGGGACTGATAAAACGGGGATGTGAATCTTAAAATTATAAAGAAAACTTCTATAGCAGCCTATTAATTAAGACTTTAAAATATCTCTCTTTATTCCTCGACACAGACATAAATATTCAAGAAAAGGTGCAATATAAATCTGCATAACCAAAAATACGACAATTTACACTGCACATTGATCTTCACTCTGTACAGAAGGTAACTTCCGTAGAGGGCCCTCTCAGAAGTAGAGTACCTACATTACTAATCAATCAGAACTTTCATTAAATTAGCGCATTAATCAGACTGTGTGCAAGACTTCGCAACTAATAACCATGTGCGACAACACGAACGCACTTCAGCTGTGCAGGCGGATCCTCGAAAAGGAATAACGCTACGCTGCTATTTGGTTCTACATACACACCGGCAGTGCTTATTGTACCAAAACAGACACTTGCTCGCGTCACACGGACCTTTTAATTAAATAGCACTCAATAGTGCAGCTTTACATGCACTCCGGTGGTTGTGACCAAAACGAGGCTCATGCTCGACGGGAGCAACAGGCACGCCCACGCGTGTAAACTAGGATGTATCTACACTGTGTAATTAGCACAGTTACAAATTAAAAAATTGATTATATTCAAAAATGGGGTGCATTATATTTGGAGTGATCCTCATATATCTATCTATATTTTTTTGATACCATTTCTGATCCAGAAATTTTTCCTAACCAGCAGTAGTCAGTACTTACGAATGCTAGCCTAAGTAGCTTAAAATATTGGCATCATTAATTTTCAACAAAACAAATATAAAGCCTACGTCATAATAAAATCAAAATCTTAAAGCAACTGCATAACAGCAAAGTGCATACCTTTTTTTGCAGAATTTTAAGTGCTTCAAGGTAGTTTCCATTATGCATGTAATGTTGAATGACCCTCATAAAATCTAATTAATCATAATCCACAAATAAGTAATGTTGGCAGAAATCGAATATTCTAACAGCAAAAATACAAACTATAATCTGAGATATCTAACCTTCCATGAGAAATGTGAAGTGGATCAAACTGTCCTGATCACCATGGCTTGCCATCAAATGATAAATGGTGGCTTTGTTGTTCATTACACAATCCTTGAAACAAAAATAACAATAATAAATAAACTTTTTAAATATTAAGTATTCTAACATTTGTAGTTTTAAGTTCATTTTATTTGAACATGTATTAATCATGAATTCCTTAAATTTCGCCCACTTATTGTCACAATACTAGAATCTGCATGGATGTTTCTTCTGAGAACAACAAATTCACACCCTGAAGAGATTAGATGTGTGATGATGCTCTGTAATTAGATAATAGGTTGCCACCTCTTACAGATCACTCTCGTGTAATTACATTCTTGATGGTGGCTGGCTAGCCAAAATTGCCTTCAATATTGTTTACAACAGTGATTCCCAAACTGTGGCCCATAGGCCTGAATGGCCCGTGTGATATCACACTGAAGCACGTGGATTTTTTTTGTTATGCTATTTTAGCTATTGTTATATTAGCCGTATGTAAAGTGCTGAAAAGATTCACAGGAGGAGTTTATTGGTTGGTGAAGTGAAAATATGTAATTCTGCATGCGATGTCCACAACATGTGAATGGGCAAGGCTACTGGCCCATCACACCAAAAAGGTGGGGAATCTTGGTTTACAGTGAGTGTTGCAATAAAAAATTCTAATTATCAAGATTTTGATCCAAATAAGATCATCTGGAATCTACATAACTTTTGTGCCACCCAGAAACATGTACAAACCCATAATGAAATACTGTATTACATATTTGAAAGAAATTACCAACAAAAAAAAAACAAAATGTATGTATAAAGGATCTGAAAATAAACACTGGAAAAATCAAGATGGTTATCAGAAACATTCTAATATCAATAATATTTTTCATAATTGCTCTTTAAATTACATTTTACTAACATAAAAAAATTACAAGAGAACTGGCTATTTTTTTTAAAACAAGAGACAGCAAATATTTCCCAATTTATATTTTAATTGTTGGCTATATGTATTTTCCGAGTTTTCAATTTAAATCTCAAAATAAAACAAATGTTTAAAAATGTATTTAGAAAACATAATTATTGCAACAGATTAATTACTAAAACTCACCTTCACTTTGGGCTTCTCAAGGAACTTATAAAAATCTTCTCGTAGGTTTTTATATTCTATACTATTTCTTTGGTGAGAATCATGAAGTTTTCCTAATTGGTTCAGAAACAATTCTGTAATCCATGTTACAATCATGGTCATCTGTGTTTTATCCTGTTAATAAATTTATGAAAAAAAGATATAAGAGTTCTATTTCGTTTTCTCACTATCTAAATGAGAGCCATTTTTCTCTTTCTATTCAATTATTTAGTCCTTTCAAAAACTACATTGTCATTTTCCAATAAACCATAAATTTCTTGTACTTTGAATTCTCACTAAATCAGAATTCTTTCCAGCCTAGACCATTCATGACCTCCTAAGTATGCTCAATCCCCATGTCCTTCTGAAAGGGTTTATCAACCGCTCTTGTGACTGCCCAACTAACGAGTAAAATGAGAAATTCTTACCATGCCTCAAGGATAGCTTCCTACAATTCCTGCAAATTGGTAGATGGTTGTTGTCACACCTAAACAGCCTCCCACACAAATGCTGGTTAGGATTAAAAGATCTGGAGACTGCACAGCCATGGAAATACCTTGGAATCATGCTCCTGGAATCAAACGAGCCTTGTGGCATATAGCAATATCCTGCCGAAAGATTGTATCCAGGAATGAAGACTATGGCCATGAATGGGTGTTCTTCATAGCATTATATGGTGCAGCATTCAGGGTCTTGTATAAATGCATGAGTCAACCTAATGTCTTCCATGAAAACATTTTCCAGACCATGACAGAATCATCAGTAGCCTGTAACATCAATAGCACACAGAATGAGCCCATCACCTCATGGTGTTTAAATCATATCCATTCAGTAACACTGCAAACTATAAAGGGAGTTATTTCCTGTAACATGGCTGCTTAAAGTAGGTAACAGCATAGTAAAAGCACTGAAAAACAAGCATTTTCTATGTTTATCGATGCTTTCGTGGTGACAGTAAAAGGCAAGACTGATTGATTTCTACAAGAAATAATAATCAATAAATTAAATTAAATTAAATAAATAATTCAAGTAATTCATTCATTCCTCAATGCATTAATTGTGTTTAATACAATATATTCATTCTCTCTTTTCTGTATAGAAGTACGTGATCTACTACCTTATTTGGATGATTTAAAAACTAGGTGGCAGATTTATTCACGGCACTAGCAAATACTCTGCCAATAACACGATGAATCACCAGGTCATGCCTGCTTTTCCAACAGTCCAGTGCAGGGAATTACCCCACTTCAGCAGTAACCTTTTGTTTTGTGCTGAAAGGCAGTTACCTATACAGGTCATCGGATGTTATATTCAACATGTTACAATGCCCAACAAATAATGCAGTCTACTCTTGTACTGGACAGTGATTTCACAAATTGTTGCTCACTGACTGGCACATACAATCCATCAGTATCTTGAAATGCAATCCATAGTTAATTGTCTCGACCAAATTTAATTTAATGAAATAATGATAACATAAGATAAATCATAAATACTGAATTACGTATACAGTCAAGCCTCGATATCTCGAAAATATACAAGTTCCCTGCATTTTCACTATTGATTCAACGTAATTTTCCCTCGTTATCTCAAAACATTTTCGTGGAAAACCTCGCTATGTCAAATTTTGACATTGTGTGCCACCAAAATGCAAAGCACTTAATATATTAGAGAGTTAAGATTTTTTTATTATGAGTAATTTTCATACGAAGGCGAAGAAATCTGACAACACTTCCGTTAAAGTTAGACGATTCTCGTGCATTACAAAAAAAAAAAATCCCGAAAAATTTTTCGATCTCCTTGCCAAGTCCCTGTTGGGTACAAGATGTTTGAGCATGCGCAGTTTGTGCATTTCTGACATTAGCGGTGCCACTTATATGTGGCATAACTCTATACATGTACCCATTATCTGATATTGCTCTCTATACTCTCACAGTACTTTTATTAACCTAAAAATCTTGATTTAAAAGAAACCCTCCATATCTCAAAACCTATTTATCTTAAATTTTTTTCTGCTCCCGTGAAATTCAAGATATCGAGGTTCGACTGTATTTCTCACCTGAGGTTCTAATTTCTCCATTTTGTTCATGAGATAGGTTTTTAGTGCCTCCGTTTCATTTATTGTAATGAATTTCAAAGTCACCTCCTCAAATGAGGTTTGCGTTTCAGCATACAAGGCTGCACTTTCTTTGAAACTTGAAAAATCGAAGAAAAGTATTATAATTACAATTAAATAAATAACTAAATTTCATAAGGATTTTTCAGTAATTTTCCTAAATGAATAATAATAATAAATAATGAAAAAATGACTGCTAATAAAAAACACACAAATTCTGGTTCTTACTTGTTATTTTTAAATTCTTCCTCTGCTTGACGAGTGAGAATGTTATCCAAACAAACACGGTTATTTTTGCAGTACATTTTTGCTAGTTCATACTCGCCTTTTTCTAAATATACATGCCAGACATTCCTAAGATGATTTTAAGAAACGTGTACTAGCATCAGAGTTACAAAAACAAAAAGACTAAGATAATTCATAAATTTTATCTAAAAAGTTTTTAATAACAGTTTTCCCAAAAATAATATAACAATTGTTAAATGTAATTATGGATGCTGTCAGGAGTGATACAAATCATCTTTGTATCTGACAGTATTCAAATCCTTATTAAGAATCCATCATCTCAAAATTGTTTGTCTACCCACTTAGTTTAAATATTCATTATAAAAATAAATAATAATAATTATTAACTGCAGATGCTCTCCAAGAATAGGTAATGATTTTTCAATTGAAAAATGGGAGGAAAAATTCTGCGACCCGGATTCGAACCAGGAACCTCGACTATCATGGCCGACGCCTCTACCAATTGGGCTATCGCAGACACCACGGACAGCCAAGCTGTCTCAAGGTGTCTTAAAGACAACCAAGTTGTCACGGTTGAAAGCCCAATGGGAGACGGGAACCTGGCCTGCAGATCGAGAATTTCTCCACTCCAAACCATCAGAAAGTTGATGAACTCACAAGTAAATAATAATAATTATTAACTGGAGATGCTCTTCAAGCATAGGTAATGATTTTTCAACTGAAAAATGGAAAGAAAAATTCTGCGACCTGGATTTGAACCAGGAACCTCGACTATCATGGCAGACGCCTCTACCAATTGGGCTATCGCAGACACCACGGACAGCCAAGCTGTCTCAAGGTGTCTTAAAGACAACCACGTTGTCACGGTTGAAAGCCCAATGGGAGACGGGAACCTGGCTCATAGATCGAGGCTTTAACACATCCCATTTCACAGTCACACACTAAGCTAGAATCTGCAAAAGTGAACATACACAAAAACTGATGAACAATCAAAACCCAAGAGCAAACATCTGGTATTTTACAAATGTGACTTGTATTAAGACTGTCTTTAAAATTGGTCTCAAAATTTTTAAAAATTAAAAAACCTTCTAAAGTCAGACACTACATTTTCATTAAATGTTTTTTTTCACATGAAGGCTAATATCTTTGTGTAGCAAGAATCTTATCATGTATTTACAGTTCCCTAACATCTCATTTTACTGATTATCTAATGATTAGATCTATCTAATGGTTAGTATGCTGTGAAACTTCCCCACAATATTGAGAATCAAGCAGCGAGTTAGATAACATGACCAACTTTCTGAAGATCATCCATTGAGACCACAGATTACTTATACACACGTGACAATCAATGTTAAAATAGTGGAAACTGGATGGCTCATTGTTTTGACGTCATCGATTGTAGCAATGTTCCAGGCTGTCGCCAGGTGTGCTACCTGGAAACATTGGATCTCGTGTATTTTGTTTAATAGAGCAAATTTCCAAAAGAGTATGGCATACTTTTTTATGTGATGGAAAGTGGATAACTCAAGGTTTTCATTAAATACAATAATTTAGTATAGTCATTGATTGTAGCACACTTATTGGAAGCCTGGAGCACAATTACATGACCACTTTCCATTTTTTTTCCATAGGACGTTAGCACTTGTCTTATCTGTATAATAAGTAATCTGTGATTGAGACTTTAAGGAGTGCTTTGATAATATTGTATGATCATGCAGTAAAATATTGCTAATTATAGTTATGCATTTCAAAAAAAAAAACCAAAAAACAAACAAACAAACAAAACTGTAAGTGATAACTAATCTGGGAAAAATTTGGCTATTACAATACAAAGAGCTTTATTAAGTTTTAAAGTCATATTATGATGATAATTCAAATGATTTTTACCTGGATTCATCTACAATTTTATATTCAAAAACAGCATTCTCAGCAAAAGCCCATACTGTTCCTTTCAGTGGGTCTTTAACAAGACCTAGTATACGACCATAAATCTGTAAGTGGAAGAAAAGCTTCATTACTTGACATATTTTTTATACTGTAATTCTTTGTTTAAAAAAGTGCAGCATTACAACCTCCACAAATACATCTTCAAACACTACTTGTTCATTAAGGAGGCAAACTGCTTTCAACCTGCATAGTAAAAAAACAAAACAAAAAACAACCGTTTAATTAAAATCTAATTGCAAACTTTATTATACAAACAGCATTCAAAAAGTAATGTGCCACAATTTATTTCTCTGAAAGTCTGGAACATACAACTTTGCAACTCGGGCATCACATTACTACAATCGCCAGTTCTACTGATTATTTTTCTTTGGCTTTATGCCAGTGTTTCAGAAGAGCGTGTATCCTCTCTTAGTCTTGCTTGGAGACGAGTGAGGCATTGCTCATTTCACACATCGACTAACGGTGCTTTGGTTGACAGCGACAGTCCTGTATACATTACACAACCATTTACAAACATTAACGATACTTTCTCCCTCGGAAATGAGAAATTCGAACTTTAATCTGACAAACTTCAAACAAAACTAGCACCTTAGAGTGCATTATACAGTACATTAATTCGCATTTTTTTCTCAATTTCCCATCCACTTTCCCCTCACCAAAAGCTAATTTGGGAGGGGGGAGGGGTTTAAAACTAACTTTGATCTAACGAATTTCAAATGAAACGATAGCATATAATATTGAATAGACTGATACCTTATAATACACTATACAGTTATAGAATATACAGTACACTATATCCCTTTTTTTCCTCAATGTTCCTTCTCCAAAAGCTAATGCGAAAAAATCACTGCAATCATGTTTCATTTATTATAACTTCTCTCTTGCTGCCATTTATTGAAAATAATTGAACAATATAGACATCACGTTAAACAAATTTGTACCTTTACAGGTAAAAAGTGAAATAAATTTTCGTCCAGTAAAGCTTTTCAACAGCCACTGTATTCATCTCCCAAAATTGTACAAGAATGTTTATAAAGTTCAAATGAATATTTATTACAGAACCGTAATGGATGAATACATAATACAAGGTGTGTTTATTAAATTCCAAACGTGTATGGGAATGTGTATGCAGTGAGCAAATACAAATGTGTAGGAATGAGTCACTACCTGGATGTCATTGTACAACCAAGTACCTGTGCAGGGGAAAAATTTGCATTGATTACATACGGTTTGTGCCCTGACATGCAAAACACAGGTGCTTTGTATCAGCTGTTGTTCTGGATTCATGATGGAGCAAAGACTCAATGAAAAAAATGACCTTTTCCTGTTCCCCAAACTCAAGCTCATTTCGTTGAATTAGCTCCAGTCCTGGAATGTAGTGTAATAATTTTGAAAAATGAAAATACAAAAAAAGTACATGTAATCTACTGTAACTGTATTGTTCTGGTCTTCTTCAAAATTATATTACCTTTTACTGATTTTAATAAACCCACTGTCTGTACTGTATTAAGGAATTTTTTGAAGAATCAAGACGATAATGAATCAGATTTTTAAGGTTTTTAACTGTAAAGATCCAGATTATGCATTTTTAAAATTTTATAAAATAAAAAGAATTCTCTGTATATTATTTGCATATTTTATTTCTTGTAAGTTAACGATGAGTCAAATAATGGAGATCGCATTATACAAGAAGATAAAATGTTTACTGTTTTTCTGGGCTTTGAAAGTGGGACCACATTATATAAGCGATCACATTATAGTGGAAAACTTATGGTGCGTAAACATAACTTATTTTGTATTTAAATCACTGGTTGATAAACCGAATAACTTCGTCTACACTTATTACAATGACTGTAACTTAATTCATGATTTTTCAATGATTTAATGCAGTTAAAAGAAATACAAATGATTTGAGATAATTAATTTGGTAGTTTTAATAAAATAGAAAAATATACATAAGACAAAACACCTTTACTTACCTATCTTGAAATAAGATTAAAACATGAAATTCTAACAAAACCACTGAAAGTGGCTTGTTTGACTCTCCTTTGTCAATTGGATAAGGAAGCAGATGAGAATCTGTGATGACAGAATCCTGACGTGCCATGCCAGAACAATCTATGGTACCATACAAGACTCCTGCACCTGAAAAGAAATTCCACCCCTTTGAAATTCAATATTAAAAGGATATTTCATAGTCTTTATCAAAGGCTGTAATAAACATAAATCAAGACCACAGTGACATGCCAATGAGTGCAACCTGGAATTTGCTGCACCATATATCATTATTTGGAGCTTTTTACTGCCTCCTTAAAATCTTTTTTTATTTGAATACTGTTGTACCCCTTATACCCTCAAATTGGTATGCTTCTGCAAAAATGTAATCATTTCTGCTATAAAACAACTGATTTGTTCAAGAAAGCTTATTGATAAAGTTGATGATTACAAACAATATCAGAACTTTTTACTCACAGTCAGCATGCTCGAAAGTATTTAATTTAGGTCATTTCCAAAGTTAAAGAAAAGCAGTCTTTATCTTAATATAAAATAATAATCTCAAATTCTTTCAGGTTTATTTTCTTAAATGCAGTTTTTCAGAAATAACAACTGTTTTTATAGCACCCACCTGTCATCCAAGCAAATGTTTTTGGCATAGTTCTTGGTTGATGAGTGAAGAATTCCAACTGACTGTAGCCAAGATCACCAGGAATGTCCAAAAACCTTTCTACAATATAACAATCAAATTTGGAGTCTAAGTGGCTTATGTGAAAGAAGTACTTAAGTTTATTCTGTTAAATCAACCAATAAAAAAATTATTCAGGGGCTTAATATCAATAATTGATGCTATTGACATAAAAATTTTAATAATGCAGTAAATGAAGAACAGGAAAAATTTTTACTCATTTAATTATTGTAAAAAACAGCAAAATACTTTTATAGGGGTTACAATTTATGGTCTAATATAAATAGTTAGAAATAACCAAGATTATTTAAAACTTATAACGTGAAAAAATTTTCTTCACAAAGATATAAAATTTCTTTCCCTCAATGTTTAGTGTCTTTGAATTTATTAACCTTGACACAGATTTTTTTTTATTGTCTTGAACTATTTAGCCTCAGAAATTGTGTTGATTCTTAGCCTTGGAACTTCAACTAATAAAATGAGAAAAACGGTAATGCGAGAATAAAATTTATGATTATTATCACCACTGAATATGATGCGAAATATTTTTATTTATGCAGTAAAATGATCAAGTAGCTGATATTGTTAAAGATTTTAAATTGTGACTGAAGCAATTGGTGCAATAGAGAAAACTGTTAAATAGACAAAAAGCTTTGTTGAGTGAAACGAAAACAAAGTGTTTGTTGGAAAAAAGGAATGAAAAATAAAGAGACTTTGCATCGAGCAATTGGGAAAGAAGGTTATGAATTTTTTGTCGTTGATTCTTCAAGTCGGAAAGATGAGAAGAAACAGCTCGAGTGTAGCATGATGGTGGTTAAAGTAATTTCTGTAATAATCAGTTATTTGTTTGTGCTTGTCTTTCCGAATGCAATAATGTAAAGTTAGTTGTCACCTTCTTAATTTTGCACCAAACCAAATTGACTATGTCAATTGCTAAATATTAGAAGTTGGTGATGCCATTTTCTGAATAACAAAGTTAAAAGAGACCTTGCAGTACAACATTTTAGTTTAAAAACCAACTAGTTTCAGCATTTAATCCCGGTTTCATCAGGGTACAAGAGAAATGGGCTAGTAGCCCCTACATAATGAGACAGTAAATGATAAACAACACGAAATCTCTATGAATTGTATCATTGTCACTTAACGTTTATCGTGTTATATCATTTACTGTCTCATCATGTAGGGGCTACTAGCCCATTTCTTTTGTACCCTGAAGAAGGCGGGATTAAATCCCGAAACTAGTTGGTTTTTAAAGTAAAATGTTGTACTGCAAGGTCTCTCAATTTTGTTATTAAACATAGTACAGAGAACAACATCTTCACAGATTTTCTGAATAGTTTCCAAGTCGAACTTGAAAAAATGGAAATAGCTAGTCAACAGATTGCGCCTAGCCTGACATTTCATATCGATAATAAAAGAAGAGTATGACGATTTAGACCCTTTCTACAATTGAAATGAAACCGATTTAAGACAAATGCGTTCGTCATTTATGTTTTAGTTCACAGGTCATTCCCAGATAAATTACTGTCAAATATCTTTTGCTTTGTGAGCTCCAATTAATTCTACATGACCGAATGGAAGCCACTCTCCAAATATGCTCGACGTCCGACACTAATTCAGCATTCCGAGGAGATTCAATTTCCACAACATATGATCAAACTGCTACAAGTTGGTTGTAAAAGAGCTACAACAAATGTATGAAGTTGCAAGTAATGGGCAAGTAGACCCCTACTAACCCTGTCCTCCCCTTCTCCCTTGACCCCTTTCTATTGCTAGTGATTCTACTGCGATTCATCTTATCTGGATGAACCTCAACTTCAAAAATAACACCTGTTGTATTTGGTTAAAGTTATAGTGCTAAAGTTATATCTCCAATTACTTTTTGACCAAATATACGAAGAACCATTTTGATATAAGGAGGTTAAACTTTAATTACTTCACAAAGTATAAAAACTGGTTATGTTCTGTCAATTATTTATGAAATAGGAAACTATAAAGAATACTATTGATCATTAATTGTGGAAGATATCGATCATAAAATTTTTATGCTAAATATAAACTTATTACAGGTATTTTAAGCAAGCTGGGTTGCTCAAAACACACCAGCACACAAATACACATGTTGATTCAAAAGAATTTACCTGGAATATCTGTGTAGTTATTAAAAATTTGAGCCAACATTAATGGCTCAACTGTCTGTATATTCCCAATGAACTGATACAGGCGACTGTAACAAAAAATAATAGGGTTTTTTTATAATAATAATATTTTTTATAGGTTTTTTATTTGTTTGTTTTTTGTTTGTTAAATTTGATGAAAATTTGATTAATGTAATTTAATTTTAATAAAAATGTTTTTTTCTTATCTTATAACCTTGGAGTTGTGATGAAAATGAAGCATTTTGTTTCTGAATTGGGAAATCGATGATATTCTATGCTGGTGATAACAGTAGCTGTTGTGCTGCCAATATCAAAAACCTAAGGAAAAAAAGATCACTGGATATCTTTATGATGTATTATAGATTTATTTATTTATTTCAATGGGTTAAAGGAATTACAATAGAGCCCTACTAGGCCAGTATGGTAAAAACCAACAAGTTAGGCCAGGAGGGCACTGTGAGAAGAACAGTATAAATTAAAAAACATGGTTAGTAGGTAATAGTAAATAACTAAAATATAACAAAAAAATCTATGAGCTAAATAATTAAATCTAATAACTAAAATACAGATAAGCAATCTGAGGGAAAAACAAATAAAAAAAGAAAAAATAACAAATAAAACAAATAGAGCTCCTGAGATAGTAGTTGTAACAAACTAATGATAAAGCTATGATAGGGTATAAAACAATGAGAAACTAAAAAGTAGCCCCCTAATAGCTTACTTAACATTAAGGTGGCTAATTTCATAATCAAAACAGAAAATTGTTTCAATTTAAGAAATGATATTGCAAAGGTAAATTAAAACAATTTAGGAAGTTGCACATTGATAGGTAAATTATAAAAACAGAAGGTCCGAAGAGCTCTTCGGAACGAAGAGTAAGGTTGCAAAGACTGTATCTCCAATGGTAATTGGGCCCAGCATTTAATCCCTATATGGGAAACACTTCTATTCTGAAAATGTAATTGTGAGGCTGGAACTCTTCTCATTGGCAAGACGAGTGTTATGTCTATGGCTATCACTATTAAGGTGAATTAAAATTGGGGAGGTAAGCTGAGTCATAGAGTTAATTGATTTATAGATAAGAGTACATATTGTCGATAAATAAATTTGATAGATAGTAAGTATTCGTAGAAAAATGAGATACAGAAGAAAATCGTGGGAGTTGAAGAAAAATTCGAAGGAACCATTTTTGCAGCTTCAATATGCAAATAAGATTAAATGAAGAAGTAGAGCCCCAAAATATGACCCTGAAACACAAAGAAGAGTGTATCCATGAGAAGTAAAGTAAAAGTAGAAATTTAGATGGGAGAAAGTTAAGTCTAGTGATAGAGCCAAGTTTTTTATTTAGTTTTATTAACATGAGCATTCCATGACAGGTCAGGGGATAAAGCAAGTCCAAGGTAAGTAAACTCCGAAATAGTTGCAATTGGGTGATTGCCGTAAAAGATCGAAGGTGATGCGGGAATATTAGATTTATTTTTTCCGACGAAAAAACATCACCTTGGTCTTCTCGGTACTGACAACTAATAAGTTGGGGACGCACCAACGTCTTAAATCCTCAAGAGCCGTGTTTAAAACAGAAAGCAATGAGAAAATAGTAAAATTATATCATTGGCATGTAGTATCAGTTTAGAAGTCGTAAAAGTAAGTGGTAAATCATTTACAAACAAATTAAAAAGAAGGGGTGAAAGGATCGACCCCCGTGGCACTCCAAGGTTTCTAGATAATATAGACGAATTTTTATATTAAATCAAACACTGTCGTAAAATCTTTGAAAATGGCTGCAACAAATTTCCTTTGAGCCATTTCGAATGAAAGAAATTCAAGAAGATCATGACAAGCAGTTTCCACACTATGGCAAGGAGTAAAACCATGCTGACAAGGGTTAAGGAAATTATGCTCATAAATGTATTGAGAAAAACAGATGAAAAAAACTTTTCGAAGATTCATACCATTAATCAAATATACAGGGTGTTTTTGAATTGAGTACAGATTTTTTGGGAGATGATAGAAGAGATCCTTAGAAGTATTTTTTGTCATATGAACATGGGGTCCCCGCAGCTCCGTTTACTTACAATACTGCATTGAACAATCAAATGACACCGGGACGCAGTGTGCGTTGGTAGACCTAGATTATTTTATTTTTAACAATTAACACAAGCAATCTACTGTATGACTTTTACAGTAATTGTTCGAAATGACCGCCATTTGCTTCATAGCACAATTCGCAATGCCTTATGATGGATTGATGTACGCGTGGAAACAGTTGATTAGCACGGTCGCTGATGTCACCTGCTGCCGCGACAACACGAGCCGCCAATTCTTCTTCGGTATCTACAGGTTCGGAGTACACCATTGATTTTATGCTTCCCCATAAAAAAAAATCCATCGGTGTGAGATCTGGTGATCTCGGTGGCCAAGCAACTGGTCCGCCACGGCCAATCCAACGACCAGGATATGTCTCATTTAGGTAATCTCTAACTGCTCTTGTGTAATGCGAAGGTGCACCGTCCTGTTGAAACCACATCAAATGTCTGGTCATTAGTGGAACATCTTCAAGAAGACCAGGGAGCTCCTCCTTCAGGAAACCAAGGTATGTTTGCCCGTTAAGCGGCATGGTAGGAGATATGGCCCAATCAGGACATTGTGAATCATGCCGGCCCAAATATTCAACGAAAAACGATGCTGAAAACTGTTAACATGTGTTGGACATGGGTTGACATGAGACCACAGATGACTATTGTAGCTATTGAACATTCCCTTTCACGTAAACGTTGCCTCATCTGTCCACAAAACCATGGAAGGAAAGACTGGAATCCTATTCTGTTGCTACATAAACCATTCCGCGAAAGCACGCCGGGGACCATGATCATTGGGACATAATTCCTGCACCTTTCGAAGCTTGAACGGATGTTGCAGGTTGTCATGTAAAATGTTCCATACAGTGGTATGACTAGTATTCAGAGCAGCTCCGACCGCATGAGTACTTGTCGATGGATTTCGGTTAAACCTTTCCAAAAATTCATCCTCTAATTCAGTGGAGCGTAACCACCGATGACGTCCACGCTGATGATTATCATGAGCGAATGCGCCTGTTTCTCTTAGACGACGATCTACTGCACCAAATGTTCGTGAATTGGGAAGAATTCTGTTGGGATAACGTTCAGCATACAAACGCCTTGCACCATCCATGGTACCAGCAGCACCGAGAGACAGATGCATGTCTGCATAATCATTCCATGTAAAACGATTTATACTGTTTGTTTGACTTTACACATGTAAAAAGTACATCAAGTGAACTTTTTAAAACAAATCTTTACCTACTGCTTTCCCAGAATGCGATTAGTTCATTTACATATGGACTAATCGTATTTTACAAAGGGGTTGGATACCATGGAATCTCCTTGACGAAGTTTGTCCTAAGACTTTTCAACAAACAAGCACGTGCACCTTGAAATTTCTTTGCAAACAATTACTTTAAAAGTTATTACAGTAGATTGCTTGTGTTAATTGTTAAAAATAAAATAATCTAGGCCTACCAACGCACACTGCGTCCCAGTGTCATTTGATTGTTCAATGCAGTATTGTAAGTAAACGGAGCTGCGGGGACCCAATGTTCATATGACAAAAAATACTTCTAAGGACCTCTTCTATCATCTCCCAAAAAATCTGTACTCAATTCAAAAACACCCTGTATAAGGAAAGACCAAAAAACAATAGGATAAATACTATTTTCTTTAATGAACTGAATGCCAAATGCTTTTTTTAATTTTTTTTTCATAGTGCTTCTTGGTCTTCCTTAAATAAATTCTTTATTTAACTAACAGCCTAGGAGAGCAGAGTGCTAAACTCTAAAGTTTCTCAAAATTAATGAATTTTGTGGAGGGAGAAGCTGAGATTTTTAGGGATTTTGGTGGTAAAACTTTAGTGCTTCAGTGGTACAGCTAGATTTCCCAGGCCATCTCCAAAGTGTGCCTTTGACTGTATACATGTATCTTCCTAGTTAGAATTCTGTAATTTCCTGAGGTAGATTATTGCAATCTTTGCCTACCAAGTGAAAAAACACTGTCTACATTCTATTTAAAGGTGCAGTTTGGAGATTTTGTGTTTCCTACTAGTGAAACTTAAAGTTAATTCACCTATCTTTTATTAATTTTTTTAAACTTGCACTTTTTAAAAAATTCATTGTTGTTCAAAGAATATATCATATTATCTTAATAAATGAATGATAACAAAAAAGCAATGATAAAATGTTGATAAAAACTACCAGAGAACAGAAACTTTATTCTGTCAACTCAAATAATACCAATTACTTTTAATTTAAAAAAAATATTAAAAAATAAGGCTCATTAGATAACTGCAAAACAATAATACACGGAGGATCCTAGAAAACTATTGAACAGTGACACGGAGGATCATGCAATTAACACGGAGGATCCTAGAAAACTATTGAACAGTGACGGAGGCCCAGTAGATGTAACCCACCTAAAAGACATCGGAAATCGGATACATCTATCAAAATTGCCCAAGAGAAGACCGAACTTGACAAGTGACAACCAGACCAATGACGACAGAGTGACCCTGTAATTTTTAATTTTTGTGTTGTAATTTGATTTAATTGGCTGTTTGTAAAAATTTGGTAAAATTTTTTGATTGTTCCTTTATTTCGCGCTGTAATAACTTGTTCACTATTGGCTGTTTTTCCCTGACTTTGTACTATAAAAGATGCTGTAAATCCTTGCCCTTTATCTGAACAGATTTGTCTGTTCTGATCAAAATCCTTGTGTACGCTGAAGAAGGCAGCGTGGCTGCCGAAATGCGCATACGTCCTATTAAAAGTTTTATGTGGATCAGTGGTTTCCTGTTATCTTTATTTTTAATAATACAGTAATAAAGTACACATGATATTCCTAAATTAATAAAGGAATCAGTTTTTCCACATGTGTTGTTCTAACGAAGTAAAACATAAATTATGAAACTTTTGAATTTTCAAAGGTTTAAATGTCATTTAATAACTGAATATTTTCTTACCTGTTTGAAATACTGTTCAATATTAGTAGGAAATAAATTCCACTCTTCACTCACAATATCGGTCTCAAATATTTGACCTAAACAGAACATTGTTGAATATAAAATTAGATTTCTTCTGCAGGATTCAAGATCAATATTTAAATTTTCTTTATATATTTTTTTAATTTTTTTTTGGTCTACTTAATGACTGCAATTTTTTTTCCTAGCTATACAAATAAACAATTGATAGATAAAAACAAAATCTACACAAAATATATCTGGCAAGGTTTTAAAAACACTGAACTTTTAAAAAAAGGGCACTTATGAGAGGCCTCAAAGAGTTCTCAGCAGTGTTTTCAATTTGAATTTGATAGTCATAATTATAATTTTAAAATCACCCTCTTCTAGCTCACGAAAAAGTGTATTCAAAACACTTACATGAATGCAATTTAATAAATAACATTGTCTCTACAATCCCCTGGCAGCATAATAGTGCATTTTAGACTTGTCATCAAATCAATTAATAACTGATTCGTTAAAAAAATCTATCATAAGTAACAGACACCAACTGGTGGGATTTCAGCATATATATTTCGATATATATATGCAATGGGTTAAAAATTTGCATTATTTTGATTGAAACCAAGCATTTAAAAATATCTGAAACCATGAAGGCACTATTCAAGCAATGAACTTTAGATGTCAGATAATTCTGTAAAGTTATTCTAATAAAATTGGCTAACTGGTAAAAATGTAAGTGTCAAGTTTTTAAATTATAACTTTTGTTGACAGATATTTTCTTATCCATCATGTACAGAGATGGTACTTTTTTTCCCCAACCCATTGTATTCATTTATATCCAATGCAATGTAATTTCTATACTGTATGAAATGTAATTAATAAACTGTAGACCAAGTCCTATAGGTGAAAATCTTGGCTTGTCTGATTTGGGAGAAAACAGGCCTACAACATCGATCTAAGTATGCCTATACTCTTCCTGTGTTGATTGAACTTACAAGGGAATCACATGTACAGGCGGGTGCATAAAGGTTTTTACCTAGGTCAAAATTGTTCGGCTTCTTTACAATACTTCAATCCAATGAGATTACTTTTTCCAGGTGTCTAGTCGAACACGGTTACTATGGAACGATTCCATTAAGTTTTTGCTTAGCATCGTGGGTAGGCAAGTTTTACGTCACGTGCTCAACTACCGTATTTACTCGATTCTAAGGCGCCTTCGAATGTAAGGCGCATGCTGATTTTTGAGACCATTATTGAAAAAAAAAATTATTCCTCGAATCCTAGGCGCACCAAAATCAACTTTATAACTTTATTCAAAAATCAAAATCAACATGTTTTGGTGCAATATGTACTTATAACAGCAAAAAAAGTGTGCCTTAGAATCTAGTAAATACGATATGTTGACAAAAAGATAATTTTGGCTGTTCCGATGAGAATTTTTGTTTTATTAATAATAAACTAATCTATTTGGTTAATAATGTAACAAAGGGTGCACAGTATCGATATAATTATATGCATGATCAAGAGATCAGCTGATGCAGCGCTCATTATGGTGTGATGCGGAAGTGATTTACAGGTGTAAGTGGAAGCTATTTTCTTTTGACTGCTCGAAAGGTTACAAGTCTCATTTTTTGTGTGTATTTAAAGTAATCAACAACAATTATGCCAAAACCATCCGAATTTTTTTTTTAATTTATTATATAACTAGATGGATCCCGTCAAAATTTGACAGAGAACAAACAACCCATCTTATTATTAATTCCCATCTCCTTAATTAAAAAATAATAAAATAAAAAACTGTCAGAGCAACAAATAGAATAATCATTATGCACAAACAAATAAAATAATCAGAGCTTAAATATTTCATTATGCACAAAGAATAAGAAATGAGTTAATATATAAAATCAAAATAGCTTTAGACTAAAAAAGTATAAACTGAGACAAAGTGTCAGCGGATAAAATGATCGGTTTTTAAAGCTCTTTCTAACGATATAACATTTAACATGACATTTTCAGAGTTTTTCAAGGAAACGTCATAAAATGATCAAAGGGAGGATTTTCTTTCTGCAAATCTTCAGTTTATTTAATTC
>JAHWFO010001925.1:273652-287795 GCA_023313115.1 Rhysida immarginata
AAAAAAGAAAAAAATTAAACGATCACATGTATTTCATATTTACATGTTAAATTGTAAATTCTGTTTTTAATTGAAAATTAAAAATTCGAAACTGCAAAGAAATATAACATTTAGACAAATTAGACTAAATTTTTCATAGATTACTTCTAAACTATGTATATTTCGAATCGACAAAAGGATTAAAAACTAATACAAATTTTTTTCAAAATGTCCATAAGTTATAATTAATCACAACTTTCATCCTTTTACTTTCAAAAATGTTTTCAAGAATGAATTGAAAATCGTGGAATTTTTAATTTTTAAGCGCTTGGGTATTCTTCTATTTAATAAAATATTATATTTGGAAATAATATCCACTTACTAGTAAAGTTTTGTATCATTTATATTTTTATTATGAATCAATTTATTTTTGATAAAAACATTTTGAAAATATTTGTATTGTTTTCCGATCGTATCCAAATTTTAGAGACATTTTATAAGTATTTTAATATTTTGTATAAAAAAAATCAATTTTGTTGTTTCTTTAAAATTTAGAATATTGAATTTTTAAAGTTGTACGCAATTCTAAGAAATATTGATGTGCCATTACTGATGACACAAGAAAAATAAAACAATAACAATTTTTGTTAAAAGAGTAAATGGTCTTATGAGGATTTTTTTTGTTTGTTTTTTTTTTCTTTCACGCCAAACCTCTGATGTTTTAAATTGAAAGTTTTATCAATAATAATTTTAATGTTTTTCTTTTTTTTCATCCTGGAGAAGAGTGGCAGAAATATAAAAACTAAAATTTTGTATGCAATGTTACATTGTTTTCTGTTATTTCTAAACAAGCAAAACAAGTGCTAAAAGTCATAACATTAATAACCGATATTATTTTGCACGCGAATCCGCTTGTGTCATTGCTAATTTGATTGTCAATTGCTAATTCAAGACTCGAGTCCAAATTAATATTCATTTAGAAATGTTTGATTATTCTATATTAACACTTTTCTCAAAATATAATTTAAATACTTGGTTACATCAATAAGGAGCGCTAATCATTTGCTCAAAATAGTATTTCCCAAAAATTTCCCACATTTCGAAATATAAATGTTATCTTGAAAAATATCAATTGCTAACATCTTACAAAAGTACTAAATATAATTAGTTCAAAACGTGAAGTTATAATGTTTAAAGTTAAATTTCCTTATATAACTTTAATGATGATAAAAAATTGAACCTTTTTATAAAAATATTAACATACTTATAAAATGTCTCTAAAATTTGGATACGTTCAGTTAACAATACAAATATTTTCAAGATGTTTTTATTAAAAATAAATTGATTCATAATAAAAATATAAATGATACAAAACTTTACCAGTAAGGGGATATTAATTCCAAATATAATAATTTAAAAAAATAGAGGAATGCCCAAGCGCTTAAAAATTTTAAATTCCACGATTTTCAATTCATACTTGAAAAATTTTTTGAAAGTAAAAGGATTAAAGTTGTGATTATTTATAACTTATGGGACATTTGGAAAAATTTGTATTATTTTTTAATCCTTTTGTCGATTCTAAATACATGTATACATAGAAGTAGAGCACTATAATAGAGAGTACGGACAATTGGACTGCGGCGGCCATTTTGTTGCCTTTCTTCTATTTACTAAAAGCTGAGCCACTGAAAAAGGACTCGCTTTAAAACTGTTTAAGTTAGACAACATAACTCCCCCCCCCCTATTTTTATCATAAAATGTTACTTATAATGTTATGTATATTTACGAATGTTATAATTTAAATTTGTCATTAAAGTGATTTAATTTAGGTAACATACTAGTTAGTGATGAAACAGCAGGATTCGCCTTAAAACTGATTAAAAGTTATACAAAATTATGTTTTTCCTATTTTTATAATATATATTATTTTATTTATACTTAAAAGTGTTACATTCAAATTTAAGTCATTAAAATGATTTAAGTTAGCTTATTTATTTTACGTCCTCATTAGCAAAATTAACAAAAAATATTTCTGAGAGGGGAAAAAAAAAAGAAAAACAATATTATTTGTTACTTTTTACATTTACTCCACATTCTTAATGACTGCTCGCATTGCCATACTCCTACTGTCATATTTTTTTTCCTGACAAGTAGAAAAGCAAGCGGCTAACACTTGAACGTCCTTAAATTTCATAAGGTCATGAAAACTCAGTTTTGATAATAAAAAGCTGGCTTCATTACTTCTTATAAACTTTTCTGCTTCGTCCAGTAAGTTGTTAAATACAGCTGCATTTACAAATTGTAAAGGCGTTTGTTCATGGCAAGTTCTAAAACATCTTAATTCAGTGAATCTTTTGACATAGACTTGTTCCCAATTCTTCACCACGTTCAAATTGTTCTTCAGAAAAATGTTTCTATGAAACATGATTAGATTTTTAACATAATAAAAAGAAAATTCATTAATGTAGTATATTCTGCATTTTACGAGTTGTAATTCAATGGAGAATAGGGCAAAAACCCCAGTCTTAAAGTGAAAGGGAGGATAAAAAAAAAACCAGAGTAAAAACACAGGTACAAAACCCCCAGAGATAAAAGCTATGGTAAAAGGATCAAAGATGACATAACCTCCAAATGAAGCCTTAAATTTTATATCATTTTTATCGAGTTATCTGAAAATTTATTGAATTTTTTCTTGTAATTGTTTGCGGGTGTTGGGGGGGGGGGGGCTCTTTTAAAAAGTGTTTTTTAAGATTAATTTACTGAATAATTTTTTTTTAAATCTAGTGATTTAGTGGGAGTTATTCGTGATTTGTTACTGCAGTTTACTGCACAGCAGCACGGCATTTCAGAAGAAATTGAAAGTTAACAGCTTTTAATAAGTATGCATTCGTACAGAAGCACATAGAAAATGACTACACGAAAGGCAACAAAATGGCGATCGAAGGGGTCACGTGCGACCGACCAGCCAATGAGCTTGCGTAACTGGCGGCATACGTTCGGGGAAAAGAATGTCCGTACTGTCTATTATAGTGCTCTAGTTAGAAGGAATCTTTGAAAAATTTTGTCTAAATTTTGGTATATTTCTTTGCGGTTTTGAATTTTTAATTTTCAATTAAAAACAGAATTTACAATTGAACATGTAAATATGAAACACATGTGATCGTTTAATTTTTTTTTCTTTTTTTAACAATTAAACATACAATAACTTATTAATAATTTTATTAACTATTTTATCTCTCGATGATAAAGATCTACAACACAATCGCATTGCTAAAGCAAAGCCTCTAATCCACAGATCTTTTCCTGGCACGCGCAATAACGACATTGTGCTAGACACTCTACTTACTACCTATTGAACGCGATAAAGCGAACTCTTCCATTTCACCTTACAGTGAGAGAACTCTACGTGAATATCGTAGAAAGTAAGTTTATTTCATCCAATTTCGTTTGCTCTCCATATTGCCCTTATTTTTACATAGACCATTGTTTCGATATAGCGTGTTCCTATTAAATTAATTAGTCAGTTCTTACTTTCCGCCCGAATATTTTAAAGGAGATGCTGGAAAAGAATCTAAAGTTATCAAGATTCGATACATGAGAATTTTTTCTACTTGCTTGATAATCTTATAAGCTTTTACGTTCCACATTCGTTCAAAGAAGTTAAGCATCATTATTTGAATTATAATAAGGCCATTTCTGAATTTGGGTGACCTGATACTGCCCTAACGTACTCTTACCACAAGAGATGTTCACTTTAGATGTAGTCTAAGTGATTAAGAATGCAAGACCATTTGAAGAAGAATCAAAGAGATTCAGACAGCAGGCCTGTTTATTTTTTGTGCATCCAACTCTTAATAAATTAGTATTATCTCAAGATGAAACAATATACACCTCTCAAGGTGTATATCATCTTATATACGGTCGGATATTGACCAAAATTCGACAACTTATTCCAGTCAATGCAATAAGTTCGTCCAGGCTTAGATAATCTCCATGTCATACTATTTCCAATCTTCATACTAGACTGTATATTCGGGTAAACATTGTCCTGGTATCCACTACATTGAAACCAATACCCAAATTCACCCATACGAGATGACGTCGAATGAATCGTGCTTTATCTCTTGAGAGCATGTAGTGCAGAACATCCCAAAGAAATGTCCAATCAAAACATTATAACATCATATGCAAAGCAGCTTCAATAAGGTTTCCGAAGTACTTACTGATATCAGAGCTTCCCATAGATCGTCAAAATTCCTAGATAGAGAATTCACATGCCTAAGTTGTCTGTCCAGATATTTCCACTCATTAAGATTAATATAGGTTACTAGTAAAAGTGATTTATCACAAAAGACCTTTCAATTTTCCATGGCCCTGTTCTTCTGTCCAGAGGAAAATGGCGACGTTTAGCCACTAGATTTGATATTTTGAGCACTGTAGATCCATACGAACAAAGGTTCTCAGACACGACCATATATCTTTTTTTTTTTGGTTAAACTCCTACACTGGTGGCCAAAAGTTTGGACCAACCAGCAAAATCAAGAAAAAATGATTTTACACCTACAAGTAAACATGAAACAATATTCAGGGAAGAAACAAATTTATTTCTGCGTCGTTGCTTTTTTATTACCTTAAATCAAAATAAGACTGGCCAAAAGTTTGGACCAACATCACAAACATGCAAATAATTTGCATATTACAAGTCATCGTGTTGTGTGGTGAGCACTAAAACCATCTTATGTATTGTACAATGTTAACTGAAAGCCAACGAGAGCGAATTAGAAATTTTAACAAGCAATTTACAAACTTCAAAAAAGTTGCTGAAATCTCCCGTGTGAGCTACAAATCTTTATCAGAATTGTTAAAAATGTTAATTGGAAAATAGGACGACCTTGTGCACTGACGCGAAGAGACAAATCAAAAATTAAGAGACATGTTAGACATGATATTACATCTGGGCATGTAGTCAACACCACACAAGTCAAACTTAATTTGCAACTTGCTGCCTCAAGAAGAACAATTCGCAGCGAACTACGTGCTCAGAACTTTGCCTATGAAATTATACCCAAAAAGTTGCCACTAACACAGAAACACATGCAGGAGAGACAGGAGTCTGCTAAGACACTTCTGCGTGAAAACACAGACTTCCAATTGGTTGTGTTTTCTGATGAAAAACGAATCAGTTTAGATGGTCCTGTTAATATAGCTTCTTATGAAGAGCATCGTGATAAAGAAACACTTGTTCCATGCGAATTAAGCGGCAAATGGGTGGTAGTGGAGTGATGATTCTGGGTGCCATTGGAAGCAACGGAAAGTTGAAGATTCACAGTTTAGATGGACATTGCACAACACCTCAGTATAAAGATGATCTTCATAATGTGTCATCCCTTTGTGCTAAGTCTAGTTTAAGCAAAAACCATGGATTTAGCAGCAGGACAGTCCTGCAATCTATACTGCACGAGTTGTGAAAGCCTATTTTGAGAGCAATAACATTTCCACTTTTGCTTGGACTGCTCGAAATCGAGATCTCAATATTATTGAGAATGTGTAGCATCTCATGGAACAAAAAATTTACCAAAACATTTAGTACAAATCTCGAGAACAACAAATAGCAGCCATTCAGAAAGCTGTTAAGCCAAATGTTATTAAAAGCTTATTTAATTCTATTTCAGGTTGTTTGTCAAATATTGTAGAGTCAAAATGATCTCAAATATCAAAATAATTCATTAGTTAATGATGTAATACTTTTTTCCCTTTATGTTATACAAATGTGGTCCAAACTTTTGGCCAGTCTTATTTTGATTTAGGTAATAAGAAACCAACAACGCAGAAATAAATTTGTTTCTTCCCTGAATATTGTTTCATATTTACTTAGAGTTGTAGGTGTAAAACAGTTTTCGTATAAATTCAGTTTTTCTTGACATTGCTGGTTGGTCCAAACTTTTGGCCACCAGTATAGATCAGATGTTCCACCATCTCTTTTAGAAGGTTGGTTAGCCGACGTAAGTGTTCTGCGGGCATCTTCCATTGGCCTGCCTACTGCAACTCTTATCTGTATCCTTCCAATTCTTGGAATCCTGTAACTACACGACCATCAGTCGGTAGCCAGTAATCATTCCTTTCTGTAACTCTATTAGCTCCCTTCCTTTTCCCATTTTAAGCAAACTCTTTTCATTTGCATCTTTATAGGTATGCCATAGCTGCTGAAAACAGCCAATTGTTCTATTAGGGAAGACGTGATCATAATGTTTTGACTAGACAGTATATGTTATAACAAGAATATTTATAAATGCCTTTAACTATGTATAACTTTGACAGAAAGACAATGAATGTGGGCAAAATTTTAATGAAATTTGTTCGAAAATAGTTAACACATATAAAATACAATGAGAAAAATTAGCAACGCAAACAACTGATTTTCCTTGAAGGGGAACAAACAAAACAAACATAAGAAACAGTTGAAATACACAGTTTAGGTCTAGGATAAAGAAAAGGGAGAGAAGTAAACATTCTTAAGATGAGGAACTTTTTATTTTGAAATCTGTCATTGAGTCTCTTCACGTATTTGGAACGCAACATGCTATTCCACTGCACTTGGATCCGAAGGCGTTTCATCAGCTGTTCTGTAGACTTCTTCAACTTTGCCTAGCATTTGGAAAATCTCTTCCGGGATCTTAGAATGCCGTCGGCTTGGTGTCAAATCAGTCATTGTGCTTTTGGACTCTCGTGTTATAGCCGAGTCTTCTTCACATTCTTCTTCCTGTTCACTCTCTTCTACAAACCCGCTTCCTGTGTTAAGTACTTCCACAGCAGTTTCTGCTTCCAGCTTCACTGGTTCCATAGGCTCAGGCTCTATAAAAAAAAATTAATTCGTTTCACATTACATGTGAAATGTAAACTCTATTTTTACAGATATAGATTCTTTAATTTAAAAATTTAACTGTTGCCAAAATTATGATCAACATTAAACATTACAGTAAAAATTTCATGTAACACATTATATGAATTATGTATTATTTATAACTTAACCCTGTATAGTTAAGAAAGCGTTTAAACCCTGTAAAATAACAAAAGGAAGTTAAGCAAAATTACGCTCGCTTGTTTTTGGATGTTTCCACCTTTTGCTCGTTTAATGCTCTCAGAGTCATACAAGAACAATCGGCCAGATCGAAAGAGCCTTTGGAACATTTCTTTCTTTGAAACTTCTGGAATGTTGTCAGCGATCTCGGAAACATCGAGGTTAAAGTAATGGAATAAAAAGAATGCGATTTAGACTATCTGTTGGCATTATAAAGTAACAGCATATATATATTTATAGTTCTAATGCTCAATGCTTTCTAGTCGGCCCAAAAAGAGAGCTGGACTAAATGCTTTTCAATGCTCGACTCGAGAATTGCGAGTTCGAATCCCATTGTATGATAGTAGGTATGAACATACAGGGTGAGTTTTTTAAAAGTGGTCCGATGAATAATGTGTAAAAATGAGCTTGAAAAGAAATGACAATGATCAAAGATCAGTGCATATAACCTGGAGTAGGTGCTGGAAGTGTCCTCCATTGACCTCGAGGCACGTGTGAAGGCGTGTCCACATGTTCCTGAAGGCACGAGCAATGTCCACATGTTCCTACCTAGACGTTTTGTTGAAGGTCGGCGACTGTGCGCGGATTGTTCTGGTAGACCACACCTTTCAGTGCACCCCAGAGGAAGAAATCACAGATCGATAGGTCTGGCGACCGTGATGGCCAGGGCTGTTCTGTTCCTGGACTCATCACATGTTCGGGTGGGAACACTTCCTGGATACGAGCAAGTGTTGCGTGTGCAGAATGGGCTGTTGCACCATCTTGCTGAAAGTAAGCATTGGCACGCTCGTCATCAGTAAGTTGTGCGGCAAACACGTTGAAGATGTTGTGCACATAACGGTCACTATTCACTGTTTCATTGAAGAACACAGGGATGATGAGGCAGGCGGAGACAGTACACCACACTCCAATTTTTTTTGGATGCAGTGGAGACTCCATGAACACATGCGGATTGACGGAAGACCAGTGGCGCATGTTCTGTGAGTTGACGTAACCGGACAGATGGAACCACGATTCATCTGAGATGAACACATAACCATCCTCCAGCACCTCCGGAGCAATGGTGCTCAGGAACCATTCACAAAACTGAAACCTGGCCGGCTTGTCCACATCATGTAACTGATGCACAGTGGTCATTTTGAAGGGGTGTAAGTGTAAATCCTGTTTCATGATCTTCATTGCACTTGACTGATACAAACCCAGTTGCTGACGTTTTGGGATGACGTTTTGGGACTGCGTAGCATGTGTTCTTCAGCAGCAGCAATGGTTGCTATCGTACGGACCGTCCTTTTGGCACTTTCTTTGCATTCAGTACTACTGATCCCGTTGCATGCCATTTCGCAATTAAGTTTTGCAGGCACAGCACCAACTTGAAACTTAATTTTAAACTCATCTGCACACTGTTTCCATGACCCATGCCGTGCATAGTGCTCTACCACAAAAATGCGCTGTTGCAGAGATAACACCATTTTCGCGCCACTTCGCACAAACGACTACTTTGCACACTCTCAACTGCGCAATATCAACTGCGCAATATCACATGAATGACAAGTCATTTGAAAACTTACTGCACAGTATTTCGCGCCGGGGCACTTGTAAAAACTCACCCTGTATATCTTTCTTGTCAATGTTAAAAGATAAGAAATAAATAGTTAAATGAAAGGGCGCAAACTGCTTATACAGTCGAATCTTGCTATCTCGAACCTCGATATATCGAAAACCTCGATATCTCGAAAAAATTTTATTTCCCTTGGAAATTTTTGTTTTCACAGTTTCAATTTAATGTAATTTTCTCTCGTTATCCCGAAACATTTTCTTCGAAAATCTCGCTATGTCGAATTTGACTTCGTGTGCCAGCGAAATGCAAAGCATTCAAAAACATGAAAGAGAAAAAAATTTTTCGTATGAAAACGAAAAAAATTAACGTTACTACCGTTAAATTTAGGCAATTCTCTTGCGTTACGAAAAAAATTCAAGAAAAAAATTTTTGATCTTTTTGGCAATTCTCGGTTGTGTTCGGGATGATTGAACATGCACAATTTGTGCATTTCTGACGCTATTGGCTCCACTTGTACGTGGCGTAACTTTGTATACGTGCCATTTAATATCCGCATTCTCATAGTACCTTTAATAATATAAAAATCTTGATTTAAAAGTAATCTTCCATATCTCGAAATCTCTTTATCTCGAATTTTTTCCTGTTCCCGTGAAATTCGAGACATCGAGTTTCGACAGTAGTGAACAAAACCCTTAAAATCAGCCTACACCAACCTTCTCTAAAGTAGCCCCTAGACGATCAAAATTTTGATCAAAATTCGCTTCAATATTGATGGAAGACCATATTGATGCAAATTTCGATCGTCTAAGAGTGTTTTGAAGCATGTCAATGAGTGCCCATGTCAATGAAGCTTAAAAGATGAACAGAAAGTAACAGTATATTCATTCTGGACGAATCGATTGTTATATGACATGCCATCATCTTGGCATTCTTTGCAGTCACTGGTTTAGCACGTGAATTCAACTCGAAGGGGTCCACGAAAAAGCCTGACAAGTTGTTACAGCCGAGCTAAAACCTTGATGGTCATAATTCTGAAAACAGAATTTGATAAAGTTAATTCGTTTTCAAGTTATCGTGCAAATGGCGGACGGCCGTATAAATGTACAGACCAAGCGTGCATTCTTATAAGTAGTTTTCTGCTAAAGCTCTTAATAATGTGTGAAGGTACGATCAATAAAAATCTCAAACCTTACCCTACATCACAGTGAATCACAAACAATCAATGTGTTACGCTGTAAATGTCTAGACGATAATCTAAGGGTGTGTCTATAAAGTCCGACCGGTCGCGACCTTTCAAAGCCCATCGCAAAGCTCATTTTGGAACCACCAGTGACTGACTCGAAATTTCGACTATGTCCGATTGATGCGGAAATGATGCAGGCATACGTAACTGGCTTTATTCATTTTAAATTTTCTCTCGATTCGGACGACCCTCGATTCATAAAGTAACGACTGGTCGCGATAAGCGTTTTCATAACACGACCGGTCGCGCTAACCGCGACCGGAGACCAACGCCGGTCGTAATAGCGCGACCGGAGTCCAATGTCGGTCGCGGTCGGCTGCGTCGGTGAGTAGAATCAAAATGGCGGACAAAAGTAGAAAATTCAAGTGTTCGAGTGCCCGATAGGAAATAAGTATATTTTGGAGAAAGGAGAAGGCGAATTATGATGAGGAGCCTTGCTGCGACGCCATTTTGAAGCAAAACGCTCATGATGGCGGTGTCCATGAACAAACAAACGGAAGTAAACGGCCGCCGATCGTACCACGTAACTTGTTGGCGACCGGTCGGACTTTTTAGACACACCCTAATTCTTGCCATACACGGGCTAGAATCAACACCAACAGAAAGAAAGCCAAGCAACTGAAACGTCATACATTGTTACATCATCATATTTCGGCCATTGTTAACCATATTTCTACCAATAATAAGCCCTAAATTTGGTCGATTTATGATGATGTAACAATGTATGACGTTTCAGTTGCTTGGCTTTCTTTCTAGGGGTGCATATACTTTTCAAATAGCAGCTAGCGCCGCCAGCACCCGGAAGTGACGAAAGTAGCACACTATTAGCACGGAAGAAAGTATACGATTTCTAGCGTTTTAGGCTTCTAGCTGAAAAGTATTTGCACCACTAGCACAATACACTACTTCAGGCCCGCCACCAGAAATGTTTTGGCCCCTGACTTTTTTATTACATGTAACTTGAATAATTGCCCGAATATATATCTACGCACACAGCATCAGCATAAAAAAAAATCAAGCGTGGCTGACGAGGCCTCCCTTCCGTTGGGGCCCCGGACTAGAGTCCCGTTTGTCCCCCCCTGGCGGCGGCCCTGACTACTTGTTATAAGAGAGAAACGAATGCTAAAGGCCCTAAGCGAAAGGGACTAGTGGCAAAAAGAAGAAGAAGAAGAAGAAGAAGAAGAAGAAGAAGAAGAAGAAGCACAATACAACTTCGTACATGGGGACTGCCATCTTTGAAATCGCTCTTGCCATAGCAACGCCTCCTAAAGATAAGGCCTGAGCGCGAAAACGTCTTACATTGTTACATCATCATCCGAAGATACGTTTAATTGCATTTCAGGGCTTATTATTGGTAATAATGCGATTAAACGTATCTTCGGATGATGATGTAACAATGTATGACGTTTTCGCGCTCAGACCTTATCTTTAGGGGTGCGCTCACTTATTCACTTGGAGTCACTCCGAGTGACTCCCGTGACTCTGAGTCATTCGGATTCCGTTTCTTTATTTGCTCCGAGTCATTTGGTCTCCGTTTCTTTATTCGCTCGAAGTTAACTCCCTTGACCTCCAACATCAGGGTACGCTTGGAGTCTTTCGGAGTTTGTTTCTTTATTCGCTTGGAGTGCGACTCGGGTTAACTCCCTTAACTCCTGCTTTCAAGCTGGAGTCACCGGAGTCAAAAAATTTAATGAGAAAGACGACGCAACAATGAAGAGTTCCAACAAAGTTGCGACTTCAACGATGATTAATTTTGTTACATTGAGATATCGTCTGCGAGCGCGCTTGTTAGGAGCCGTGGCAACCACACAAACAAGAGTCGACTTTATTTCTTCAAGCTGGCGCATACGTTGTTTAACTATCAACATGGCCGCCTCTATCTTTCGAAGTGCACGATCATAGCCTATCATAATTGGTTAGCCTTCCATTGTTGTAGGCTTGGCACGATACAAACGAAAATTTAGCTTAAATTGACCGAAAATTTGATTCGAGACAATTTCTTCAGCATAATTATTAATTTTTATACAGTCAGTGACAAAAAATTAGCACCACCATCATTTTCACTGAAATTCTTTTAATGAAACAAAATTCCAAATGCTCTTTTGGAATACAGACACTTAATATCTTCAGAAAAATCTAGCTTCATAAAAATAAATTGAATGTCCACTTACAATTTAAAAAAAAACAATTGTTTTACTCAGGTGATATTTCTGAGTGACAAAAAATTAGCATCAGCTACAAAAAAATCCTCTGAATGGTCTTAATATGTGGTGGATTTGCCTTTTTGTGAAATTACCTCAAAGATACGATTAGGCATCTTAGTAATTAATCCTTTAATCAATGAATGATCTAAATTTTCCCAAGCATCAATGATGGCACATCTCAAGTCAGAAGCATTTTTGTACTGACGATTGTTTTCATACACTTTTCGTGACAGCAACCCCCAAACATTCTCAATGGGATTCAAATCAGGTGACATAGCTGGCCATTGCAGAACAGTGATTTTTTTCCCCTCAAACCACCGTGTTACAACATGTGCTTTGTGGATGGGAGCATTATCTTGCTGAAATACCCAATCATTTCCAGCCATAATTGGTCCAAAATCGGGGGAAATGTCTTTCAGCATTGACAAATACCCTTGTGCATTGATTCGTCCACTGAGAAACTTCAAGTCACAATTCTTCTGGAAACCAATTGCTCCCCAGATCATTACAGATCCACCGCCAAGCTGTCTTCGTGAAAGAACTTGTTTTTGTTTTCGCAAATCGTGAAAATAGTATGAGAATCCATCTGGTCCGTCAAGGTTGAACTTCTTTTCATCTGTGAATATGACATTTTGCCATTCTGAAGTCCAACCCATGTATTTTCTGGCAAACTGAAGTCTGTTTTCTTGATGACGGTTAGTGAGTGGTGGCTTCCTCTTGATGTGCTGCCGCAGAAGATGCGGGCAGTCATGGATCACACGCTGAACGTTTCGCAGATTTGTGTCGAGCTGCAGTTCAGCACGAATTTGTTTTGCTGTTTGACTTGAGTTGGATGCAGCTCTGACAATCTGACGAACTGACCTTCCATTAAGGGCACGAGGTCTTCCAGAACCCTTGTAAACTGCATATTCCTGAAGATTTCTCAAATAGTTGGAAATAGCCTTTAGGCTTCTCTTCAAACGACGCCCAATTTCACGAATAGAGATCTTTTCTTGTTTGAAGGTATCAATTTGACCTCTTTCATACTCTGACAGCACTGAACCACGTCCCATCTTGTTGTATGTTTATTAATTAAGTTTTTCACTTGTAGTAATTGCTCTTACTACATGATAAAGTAAATATATCACCCCTACTTGAGTTAAATGAGCCTAGCTTTAGAGCGAAACCATTTTTTTGTAGCTGATGCTAATTTTTTGTCACTCAGAAATATCACCTGTGTAAAACAATTTTTTTTTAAAAATTATAAGTGGACATTCAATTTATATTTATGAAGCTAGATTGTTTCTGAAGATATTAAGTATCTGTATTCCAAAAGAGCATTTGGAATTTTGTTTCATTAAAAGAATTTCAGTGAAAATGATGGTGGTGCTAATTTTTTGTCACTGACTGGTATGCTCAATCTCAGTTCCATCTTTACGCATGAGGTCACCCTAGCCTCTGTGACAATAAATTAAAATTACAATTAAGACCAGAACTTTGTTTTTATAAAAATAATAATAAAAAATAAAAACTATATTATTGTTTATTCCTGTTAATAAAAAATAACTTAATGTTAAAGGTTCCCCATAACCAAAAGTGCCATGGTCACTGCTCATGCTTTTCTGATGCCTCCGGAGTTTGCGAAGAGGGGAAAAAATATCTTGAATCGTTCACAAGCAATGTTGCCAATTTAACAGGGATGTGTCCAATTTAAAGGCTCATTTTCATTATTTTGTGCATTGTACATTAATTGGGACGAAGTAGTATAATATGTTTATTTATTAATGAATGATTCTATACTCATTTATAAATGGAGCAGATAAAATAACAAATAATAAGAATAAATAATAATAAGTTCACCAATGAATAATGATGAGAGTTTTTGAAGAGAATTGAAGACTTGTAAATGGTTGCTGTGCATTGTTTAATTTTTATTAAAAATGTCCAACAAAAGACAAGCGCATGAAAAAAAGGCTAAATTGGCAATACCATAGTCTTTTAATCCCCTGGTCTGTCTAGGTGGTGTTGTCTGTGCACAGGCATTGAATTCCATTGTTTTAGTCCAACAATTGGATTGCTGTATTTACTGAAAAGTCGTTTTT
>JAHWFO010001925.1:288195-325967 GCA_023313115.1 Rhysida immarginata
ATCATCGGGATCCGGCCAACAATTCATCCTTCATTGTCTCCATCTTGGATTTTAACAATCAGTATTTTTTCGTTTGTTGGAAACAATGAAACATAGATTGTTGCCCGGACCCCGATGATCATGTGATTTTTGAGTGCCCTGGCCTGTCTCTCGTTGGCCTCGGTTGACTCTGAGCCATGACGCTAGTACTCTGATCACGTGATCACATTGACTCAGAGCATGACTCCGAACGAATAAGTGAACGCACCCTAGGAGGCGTTGGCCATAGCCTACAACAATACTGGCGTTTCTTCTATTGTTGTAGGCTATGCCCGTGCCAAAGAACGTATAAGGATGCTAGCTAGAAGAAATACTGGCGTTTCTGGCATGCTAGAAGTAGAAAAGTATACGCAACCAAGGTGCTCTAATAGTTGAAAAGTATACGCCTCAAGGGCGCTTCCAGCGCCACTAGCTGAAAAGTATATGCACCCTAGGAGGTGTTGCTAGAATGTCCATTTCGATGGTTTCAAAGGCAGCAACATCGTCTTAACTTGGTCATATGTTGCGGTGTAGGTAGAACATAAATAGCGTCCTTCACATACTTCATAGACAAAAAAAAATCACAGGGTATCAGGTGATCTGACCTACGAAATGCTAGGTCGCTGGCAGTACCACGATCATCTAGCGTTAAGTTCATCCAGATAACGCTCGAAAAATATTATAATAAGGGGTGGTGCACCATCTTGTTAGGAGCTTTAGCAGAAAGCTACTTATAAGAATGCACGCTTGGTCTGTACGTTTATCCGCCGTTTGCACGATAACTTAAAAACGGAGTAACTTTTTCAAATTCTGTTTTCATTAAGCTCTTAGCTCGGCTTTTCCGTGGACCCTTTCAAGTCGAATTCGCGTGCTAAACAGTGACTGTGAAGAAAACCAAGATAATGGCATGTCATATAACGATCGATTTGTCAAGAATGAATACACTGTTACTTTTTGTTCATCTTTTAAATATTATTGACATTGACACGCGCATGTGAAATCGCTTTGTCGATGCACGATTGCTCAAGTGCATATAATCTATATTATTAAGTAGCGGAAGAATGGAGCTACTTATTGGTTTTATAATGTCCGTCCGTCTTCTTCTTAATTTCTACATTTTTTGAGGTAGAAGGTTGAAATTCGGAATGTAGCTTACTAAAGGCATGTCCACCTTCACTATTTAATTTGGTTTTGATTGGTGCACTGGGGTCGGAATTACGGGGGTGGGATTCAGAGAGGACAAAAGATCTATGTGCTATTTAGATACGTAAAGGAGTGAAATTCAGTATCCAGATTCCTCTAGGCTAGATGTACATTACTATGAAGTTTATGCCCAATTGTTCTAGCGGGGTCAGAGTTGCGGGGGTGACAGTCCCTTACTTGGTCTTTAGAACCGATTCGTCAATACAGTTACTTTCTGTTCATCTTTTAAACATTATTAACATGGGCACGCGCACGTGAAATCGCTTTGTCGAGGCTCAATAACTCAGTCACTCAATAATTGTACTCCGTTGCGCAATAAAATAGACGTACATTTGGAAAGAATTAAATGAATTTCTGTTGGTTATTAGCAACTTTAGCTAGATTTTAAATTCTCGAATTTAATATTACTTCTAAGTCACAGCTAAAGCTTCTTCTTGGAATATTTACAAGATTTTATTAGGACAGGTAGTTCCTCGAGACTTCATCTATAATTGAGGATTACATTATATCACAGTAGGCCACAATTCCTGTTTTGCAATAACAGTGCGCTGGGGCGAACATAACAACGCTTATACGCATAAGGACAGATATAAACTGGAAAGTTTTCCCTAATCATTGATACCTAACACACTGTTCTATAATAAAGGACCCCGCAGAATTTATGTGCGAATTGGCTTTCAGCCAAATGATCTGAAAATTTGGGAAATGATAGTCCTTGATACGTAGATCAAAAGTGTCAATGGCCACAAAGTCCCAAAAATTATAATTTCAGTTAAGTGTTTGCGTGCGTTTGTCAGCGGCGTGAAATCCGACTTTGTTACAACATTTTTAGGTTCAAAAAAAAGTTGTTTTTAAGTTTGTTAAAGGCGTTTATTTATATACTCGTATAGTACAGTGCATTTCATGACATTGTTATACACATCGACGATTAAAAATGCACCAGACGGCAAGGGCCAAATGATGTGCAAAGTCCGTTCGCGCAGCCTCCTTGTGGTGCACATCGCGCAATGCTAATGCCGACGGCAATTAACAGTTTTCCTAATGTGGCATGAAAAAAAATTCCTTGAAACATTTGCTTTTAATGTTATCTTCTTTTATCAAGTCTACTTTTTGTGCATATTACTCTCAAGATTTTACCATAAAGGTGATTTTATTGCTTATCAGTATTTTATTTGATCAGGAAACTGACAAATAATACAAACACAATCTCATGCCCAAAAATGCACAATTACGAGTTCCGTTATTTGTATATTTTTTTTCATATCTTATACTTTCTTCAAATCATGAAATTCCAACTTTGAACGATTATATCTCGAAAATAATATTTTTGGGACTTTGTGGTTTTGACATTTTTTATCTACGTAACAAGGACTACCAATTTCCCAATTCGGCTGAAAGCCATTTCCCATGTAAATTCTGAGGGGTCCTTTGTACTACGCATATAAAATAGTAGCATTCTTTTAAAATTATCCTGTATATAAACACCATAATTTTTATCAACTTCAGTTGTACGTGAATGGAGAACTGTTCACAATAACGAGAACTACATTATTTTACGAAATAGAAACAACACACTTGTAAAAAAAAAACTGCCCCATATAGAAAGGAAAGTAGTGAAAGGTATCATATACAGAAAAGTTAGTTTCCTCACCTTCAGCCATTGCTTGATCGGTCTGGTTTTCATTTGTTTCGTTTCCCTCATTGGCTGCCTCTGGAGGTGGGTTGTAAGTGGCAATATCAGGGACCTTCGGTGATGTCGAGACCCCAGACAGATTTAAAGGCACGACTGTGCAAGACTTGTCGGCTATTGGAGGCATGAGCAGAGGGCCGCCAAGCAACTGCTGCTTTTGTTCTGGTCCCATTCTCATGATATCTTCTTTGGTGAGCGTCAGAATGGCTGGCAATTTGTAGGTCTGCAACTGGAGGCTCAGCGTCCTTGGTTTATCTGCGTAAGCTGGTTTGTCCTCTTCGGCCAATGCATCGCTGACGGGCAGCTCACCTGAGCTCACCTTCTTACGCTTGCGCCACTTGATAAGGCACATCTCTACGAGGGCGACGTACAAAACGATTCCAACGCCGGCAAACATCGGTCCCATTACCAAGATTGGTCTTTTACTCGATTCTTAAGAAAGAGAACAGATAAAGAGACAAAGATTACAGACCGTGAAATGAAGATGCATTGATGACATTGAATTAGTATAAAGTGATTCAAAAGTCCCCGAACTCTAGTTGTTTTTTTTTAAACTTTGCTCCAAAACAAAAGAAGAAGCCTGAGCGTTGCTGCAAGACAGATAGTCGCGTTGTTCGAAGTTATATTCCTCTTCCAAGGTAAATAACAATATATGATCTTGTGTAACTTTTATCGCGCACATCTAAAGTGTTCGTCGAATGAATACGACAAACTGATGGACAATTCCAGCATACTAGTTACTGTAAAAATGCACTCAGTATGTTCAAACAATAAATTATTGAAATTGGGGAAATTTTGAATCACCTTTTAGAATAACGTCAATTTGTAGATGAGATGTTCGTCCAAAAGCCCAAAAGTAAAAAAAAATAGGTAATTTGGAAATTGTTTTATATAACAGCAAATCCTCCCAATATCCTTTGTATATTTTACCCTTCATAAATTCCTGATTTTACTTAATACACAAATTGCTAGAGTTGTCTTTCTGAATATTTGAGTGTACTTTTGTAATATTCTATTATGAAGATAACCAAAGAGCAATTCATTTGAAAGGTATGTGGAAAGCAGGAGCATCCAGAATTAAAACTGCGTTTTGGGAATTATTATTAGACTCATGTAATTTTTCAATATCAGTGATCATAAAATAAACAATAAAGTAAAATGTATTCGGACAGCTCCTCGTAGAAATTCAGAGAAAATACAGTACTCTAGCTTATACGTAGAAAATTAATTTCATGAGTCTAATAACGCAATGTACTAACTGGTAGTGCTCAGTTAAATAATTTAGCTACAGGGTTAATTAATTCCGATAAGTTATTTCAATAATAAGAATCCCGTAAATTCAATTTATATTTCACATTAACTTAGTCATCAAGAAGATAGTCTTCTTCAAAGAGCTTAATAATGATAAAGATAACAATTTCCCAACTATAACTTAATCTTAATGCTCACCTCTAACATAAAATATGGCCAAAAAGGTTTGGAAACAGCCAATCGCAAAAAATAAAGTAGCCACAACGGCTACGCAGATAATGATTCCGCACTTGGGTGTGCGCCGTTTGTAGACGGTGTTATCCACTCTTTTTTCCCAAGACGTTTCTTGAACATCCGATTTATTCCGTAATCGGTTTACCAATAAACTTAACATGTTTGCTATAATTTAAAACCAAGAAAATATGGCTAATGAAAATTTTCTTTTGATTCAGGCGGTTGGTTTTTAAAACTCAAGGAAAAGGAAAATGTTAGCGCTTTCCAAGAAAGGTTTGCAAAAGTAGAAAGGATGCACACGAAAAGTCATTTCTCTTTGGTTTTTGGTCTTCTCTTTTCCTATCTTGCTTTCTTGTTTATAAAGAAAAACCACTCGTTTTCCAGTCAACGCTCTCCCATATGTTTGATGCAAAAATAGTTAAATAATACTTGTAGGTTTCTTTTTTTTCTTTTTTAATAAGTAAACGTTAATTTCTACACACTACAGTGTTGGGTTAAATTTATGCACGGACGAAGGAACACTTTGAAATCAAAATGAACAACAAAGAACAAAAACACAGGGTGGATGTTTAAATAAAAACTCTGCCGCTCGAAAAAGAAGCCATCGACCCTTGATATGATGTTCCTTTTAAATGATTTCCCTTCGTTATTTATCGTTGGATTCGCCTTCGGTTTTTGTTGGCGTTTTTCCTCCGCTGTTTTTCTGATGGTTCGATTTCTCCTTGGATTTCTTCTCTTGCTCTCTGGCCCTGGCAGCTTCTCTTTGTGCTTGTTCTCTCTCTCGTTTGCGTCTAAGCATAGATCCTAGCATTTTCCACTGAAAGAGAAAAAGAAATAAAAATGAACTGTCTTTAATATTTAATGACCAAAGATGAAGTGAAAGTTAACCAATCAACATTAGATGTTTCAGATTGATAATTAAGGGTGATGTTCATAGACTTAGTAAATTCCTGCATGCGAGATAAGCAACAAGTTTTTAACTTGCTCGAACACTCCATGCATCAACAACTCTCCACTTCAGTTCAAATTAACTATACAATCAATATTTCAGCATATACTGTATCCTTTTTCATTATCATTAAATTGTGGATTCTCCGCTATTCACTTAAATGATAATAATTGATTAGTCTAAACGTACTTTGAAGAAGGCACGAAATAATTTGATATGCGTAAATTGGCGCGGGATATGAATCACATAACAATACCAGAGAGTCTCGTTGTTTTATCTGGTCACAAGCAGAATCAGCTAAACATTTTTTAAAATTTTTTTAAGGTTCGTTAAATATATAAATGAAAGATTTCAGAACATGTCATTCAGTCCTAAATAAAAAGGCCATGCGAGGTAGTGATGGGCGATGCCTGGATCGACGATATTCTATACTAGTATCGAATATTAAAAATTATTCGATACTAATATTCGATACTTACAAGGGAACCCCACATAGCCTAACCGCTTTAACAATGGAGTTTTTGTATGGCTATGTATGCTGAAATTTTTTCGTTTTCGCGGTTTATTTTGAAAGAAACACAATTTCGCACTCTCTTATTTTGCAAGCATCTATTGTAGCTTCAATTGAGTAACATATTTCAATTTGGTGGAAATCTGTGACATACATGTTCGAGGGATTCCCTTGTTAGTAAGAACAATGTTAAATGACATCATAGAAGAAAAAGTTGCAAAACAACAAGTTGCATTGAATTTTTCACATATTTTTAATTTTCAACATATTTACATTCCTATTTTATTCAGGGACATAAAAAATATTATTTAATAATATCTCACTGATTCAAGAGAACTTAAGAAATTTCAACAATTTTGTGGAAATGGCGATAAAAAAGTTAGCTGATCTTGTCTTTTTGGTCATGATTCCACCAGCTTTGGAAAACAAACGCTCTGATGGGATAGACGTAGCAAGAATCAGAATGCATAAAAACTTTTTGTGCAGACGATACAATTTCGGGAAGCTGGCTTTGTTATCTGTCCAATAGTGGTATTACGAGGCATTCAAAAATATGGAAGATCAGGCTTATTTGAGTGTTAATATTGCCCTCAAAAGTTTGCCTTAAAAACAAAAACCCATAAATAGCTTAATCACTTCGAATCTAGACAAAGCAATTGTCACATGATCCGCTAATGTTAATAAAACAGAGTACATTCTCCCCCTTTCCTGAGTTTATTCTTCAGAATCCACTTAACGATAATTGGTCAATCATGATTGAATTTGCCTGTCAGTGATTTATGAGTAATTTTATTGAAGCTCGTAAAAAGACCAGAAATTTATTAAAGTTAGTTGTAAGCTGCTATTTATATTTAGAGCCTTAAGAAAAATATTCTTTTTATTTCTTAAATGCTCGGGTATAACATTGTCAATATTCAAAAAGACTATCGACTCAGCAAAAAAGTTTAATGTCATCATAAACCCAAGTGTTGACGATATCCATAGCTACGAATGTCATCCCAAGAGAACTCACAGACAGAAAAGTCAAGTTCGGAATTAAAACTTGACCATTGTCCAGAAACCTTTCTTGACTCCACCCAAGAGACCTTTTCCGGTTATTACCAACTGGAAATTGATGCGAATATCTGTTGATGAACGAAGTTTACAATGTTTGAATTTTTTTTTAACTTTTAAAGGAAGAAATAACTTGGCCTGAATTCAACATATTTTTTTATACCTTCTAAAAATATAATATATAAAAAAAGTTTCTAAAAATCCATAACATGAAACTCTTACCTTTCGTTACAACTATACGAGCTCATATTGATTAAGAAGGGAGAAAAATTAAAAATGTTTATCAAGCTAATAACTAATTACTTCCTAAGGAAAGTAAAGATAAGATCTACTAATGTTTTTCCAAGTGCGTTTTTCAAATTTCTAGTGTATAAATATCCTTCCCGTCGTGCGCTGAACATCGATTCTCCATTGATCCTACTCAAAAAGTAATTTCTTTTTTCTTCACCTTCTTGAGATGGAACTTGGATATTTTTTATAAATTCGTAAGCAGTCTCTTATATGTTTTTCATTTCTCCCAGTAACTTAGCGACTTATTCGAAATGATTACGCCTCTTAAGAAAGTCTTTCTCATTGGCGAGCTTCTCTTATTGATCTTTGTTGTTTACATATGCTAAACTTTTGATGTTCTCAAAATAAACGAAGATAATAATGAATTCAAGGCTCAACTTGTGAATATTTCTCGGATAGCACGCGACATTTTTCTTTTTTTTTCTTTTTTTTCTTTTTTTATTCAAATGGTAAATGCCAAGTTCATCATAAGAATAATTGATTCAACGCATAGAAATAGCAGCTTGGTGGACTGTTATATATAATTAAATTCTTGAAATAATTATAAGTTATTAAGATTTAGGGAGGAAACGAAACTATTCTATGTCACTTGGTTAATTTGACCTTTATTTCAGGGAATACGAATAAACTTCGTTGTTGTTTGTTTAAATGTTATCTCTATTCCGAAATACTTTTTAAATTGAAATGCGCATTTTGAAATATTCATCTTTCGAAATAGTAAGAGGTTTATTTAATTAATAGATGGATTCATTGTATAAAGATTCAGCACCAAATATTAATATGACAACCAACTTAATCCTCGCAGTCACTTCATTAACCCCTTTGCGTATAATGCATTTCGTGGAACATGTGATGTTAAAGTTGGCAGCAAGTGGTTTAATAAATTATTGAAAAAAATGCACTGAAAAAAAGAATAATTTATGGGGGTAAATGAAGGTTATGGAGTATAATTTAATCCCGTTATCCCCAGTGGATCCTTGAAATATTTTCATGCTATCTCAAATTCTCAAAAATCTTGCTAAACGAAGAGTTGGTTGGGTTTTCAACTCAGTTTTTCGGATCAATAACGGAAGAGCAGAATTAACTTCAAATCTAATTATTGCGGTAAATTGCAATATCTATTCATTTACGCCGTTTTACTGACTTAAGTGTACAATAAACATTTCGTGACTTGGGTGGGCAACTTAACTGACTGACTACATTTTTCGTGATGAAAGCACCAGAAATATTTTATTATGAGAGAGATTTACTAAATAGGTCTGGGTTGCCTTTTCATATATTTTCTCAATGGGAAATTGTTGAATGTTAATCGTTTAGCGGTTAAAGGGAAAAAATTCAAAATATTTTAAAATAATCAGAGAAGATGTACGTTTAAATTAAACCATGCAAACTTAAAAACACTGTTTAATGTGTAAGATTCAAACACTATCAAAGGATTATCCTAACATATGAAATAAAAATTAACAGGTCGTAAAGTGTAATTCTGCAGCGCATTAAACATATAATTTTTTTCTCCTTTAAATAAATAAATTTTCATCTCATCCGGGGCAGTATAAAAGTCAAATTTTTATTATTAGATTGCACTAACAACCGATCTCATCTGAATTTTTATATATACCAGTATTTAAAGAAAACGTCGAACGTGCATTCATTTTGCGATAATTTAAATAGAATTTAAATAAGCAGGTTAAGTTAATTTTTGTTATTATGTCGTCAAGCATTTGCTAAATGCGATTACAAAAGCTAAATGAGATTTTTTTCGCATTTAGCAAATTTAACAAGATTGTTAAAAATCTATTTTCAATCAATATTCTTTCAATTTAGATTTGTTTTTCATTAAAAAACAACAATTTTTCTTTCAATCATGAGATTGATATCATGAGATTAATAAAATTTGTTAGTAGGGGACTCCAACGACTAGATGAATTTTTGGGCCATTTCTTTCCCTATGGTAATTTTTTTTTTTTTAAATTTAATCATAAAAATTTAGAAAATTTGATTTATGAGTTTTAAGTCTTTTCTAAATCGTTGATATTAACTATTAACTATAAACTTTTCTTTCACATTTCAGTGAAAGTTCATTTCATTAATTACAAAGTTCATTACAAACACAACAGACAGTTTAAACGACGAAGATAGAATTTCAGACGAACTTGGTGGAATTTCCGGAATACAATTGCATTCCCGTTTGCCATGAGAGATCGTTGCAACATTATTCTTCTCGTGTGCACGTAAAATTAAAAATAATAATAATAAAATAAAATTTATCGACATGCAAAGCTTTTCGAACGCTACTGCGCCATTTGAACTGTCTTTGTTTGTTGTGTTTATGATGGATTTTGTAATTAATTGATTTCTATTTTAACAAATGTTTAAAATATTATTTCAATGAATGCTTAGTAAGTTAATAGAGTTGTTGAGTACGCTAATGAAAACGACAGAGTTGAAGATTTGAAGTTGCAAAATAATATTAATTTTATGAAAATTAACTTCATTCCACGAAAATTTTATTTCTGAAATGATAAAAAATGCATTCTTTCGAAGGCAATGATACGAAAACCAAACTGAGCTGCCGGAAAATGAAATATTATGAAATCATCTAGTGTAAAATAATAAGTACAGGACGCGACGCTCACCCAAACTATAAAATACGTTGTGACTATAAAATATGTATTTACGACTGAGCTTGAGAGAGGGAAACTTCACTCTCGCTCTACTTGGTCGATTGCCAAAAGAGTTAAAAATCGAAATACAAATTTGGATTTCTGTTTTTATGATTTCGAATAAATTATTTTTACTTCATTTTTAAAACGCAGTTCATCTTAAAATAACGCTCAGATAAAACTGATGTCGATGGAACTGAGATAATCGCTTGAAATTATCGCAAGTTTACTGATCATTGTTAACTTTTAATACATAATAGGTGTAATAAAAATGTTAAAGCTCTATCGTTTGTGGTTAGATATGAAAATATAACATTTCATGAAGGAAATTTCTTTAAAAAAAAGCCTTTGCTTTGAGGTGCTCCTGGAAGTGGTTAAAGTGGGAAAAGATAACTACAAAATAATGAATATTTATTGAAAATTAATCGGCAAAATGCATTAATTGATTAAAATCGTTAAAAATGATAAAAAAAGGAAGAAGTAAAACTAAATGCTCGCCCGAACAGGGACTCGAACCCTGGACCCTTAGGTTAAAAGCCTAATGCTCTACCGACTGAGCTATCCGGGCGTTGGAATTTCATACATCCAACATTAAATGGCATTTCTAAATATTAAAATGAGATTAAGTATCACTTATATCAAAAATATTAAAATGAGATAAAGTGAAATATTGATTTAATAAGTGAAATCAAACTTTCTTTATGCAAATGCCTTTATTCACGACATTTCACATATTCCTGTTTAACCTAAATTTCTAGATGAAAAAATTGAATTTTTTTTTAAGAATGTGAAATTTGTAGAATGTGAAACATGATAGCGTGAATTAATTTTTTTAAAGCTTCTATGTCGTTGCAGTCCTCACTCTAATTAACTATTAATTAGTTAATGCCTTGGAAGTTCATCAACAAACATGTTTACATAATATCCCCCGTCCTTAAAGCAAATGTTAACTCGTGAACTCAAAATTAAAAACTTTTTTTTTCTTCTTCCTTTACAATTAGTTTTGTATTTTAAGTTTAGAAGTTTTACCACAATTTTACAAGCGTAAATAACAGGGAAATGTGCTTAGGAAAAGCGGATTTTTTGATGTTTGAATGAAGTACTAATGAATTTCCAGATATTGCTGACGCAGATTTGCCTACATCTTCCATGACCTCTGATACATATCTACTTCAATAGTTCACTGATTAAGCATAATTCATATTAGGATTTTTGAAGGCACAGATTGGAACTCTTATTTTTACTCTCGTTGGGCAGTTACTGTTCGCTATCATCCTGGTAGATCTCTGTTGAATATGTTTGTTAAATTTTGAATTTGGTCTTCGGTGTGTCATTTCGTTATGACAACCTGTCAACGGATGAGGTGTCTTGTTATGTAGAAAAATTTCGGAGCAATCTATTTCTAACCAAACCTGGATATTCCACAGCCTTCTGATTTTTCGGAGAATCTAATGTTCTAAATGACCACTAGTTATAAAGCCGTCAAAGATATTATTAATTGCATGCGGCATTTTTACTGTTGATTTTGCAGAGAAAAGAATTTGAGATGTTAAATGAGACGAACTGGGCAAAGCAGTTGAAGTATAATTTATTTTTAAATTAAAATAAAAATTCATTCATTTCTGTAATATTTTGCTTACCATCCATGGAACGTATTTAAAAGCTGTATACTTGTATTATTAATAATTTTCTTACGCAGTTTGGTATTTTTATGTAGATGTCAAATATTCATAGATTTTTGTTTCTGCAGGAATATGAAACATTTCCTGCTTAAAAATATTTTTAGAGAAGATTTTCTGTTCCTTCCTAATAAAAAGTTTCTATATTGTTTTAATTATTTGCATTAAATGAAGTGATCAAGTTATATTAAAACAAACCAATGTAAAATTTTTACTTGAATCTTCTCGTATGAAAAAAATAAATCAATTATCTTCATGTAAAAATTTTCGCACTATCTCAGTAAAATATTAAACACAAAAAATGTTTTATCATGTTTCATACATAGAGACGTGTTGAAACTGCTTTTACACCTTTCATCGATAAGAATAGAGCCACGCCTCTCTTAAGCCGAACTCTGGATCAATATTATATTGTATTTACTTAAATGTTTAAATTTACTAGCTTTTCCCGATCCATTACCTAAATGAATGAATACGTCTTTTATTTATGCCTTGTTAAAACGGATGTTAATAAAAATCAATGGGCTTTTATCTTAATACGGGCTGCTTTCATTTTTGATTTCGTAATTTTAGAAGAAAGGAAATTTAGAGGGGAAAAGTTTTTATATAACTAAAACATATTCATTTAAAAAAGCGATTGTTTTTCCAACTGCAGGTGTAAAAGTAGGTGTCATAAGCGAATAATATGACCGTTCATTAAAAAAAAAAAATGATTAGATTGCAGTAAGAAAATTTCAACCGTTATCTTCATTATTAAAAGTGACGAAACATTCAGTTTTATGGAGATGGGAAGAGTGTGGGATAGTGTTTTAGTATTAGATGAGAGGATGAAGAAGGGCAACATAATGGAATTTTAATTAATCTCTTTAATGAGGCCGTTAATTGGAAATAAGTTGATTGTCCGCCAATTGAGGTAATGGCATTTTGGAAGAGAGGATCGTCAAACGATTCCAGCAAATTGCCGAGTTCGAAATCGAGCAACAGAACTTATAGAAATAGATTTTCTGTTAATAATATGGATTTTGTTCCTCTTCCAAATATTCTGATTCCAAATCGATATGAGAAGATATTTATTTTTAGGAGGATCCTCCAACCAATAGACTTTTTTTTTCCCCAAAAAAATGGTTAAGCTTTTTCTATTTATTTCTTCCTCCCTCGCAAGCCGCAATGATCTCGTCCCGACACTTTTCATACCATCTTCAATTATTTATTTGATTATTTTGAGACTGGCCTCTGTCGGGTGGAGCTCTTTTTTAACTTCCCTTTTTAGCAATTAAGTTGAAAATGACGTTAAACACAACTTGAAATGTTTTGATCGAACGCATCTTATTTAAAGCTTGTTCCCACAAAGTCAACGTTTTAAAAAGCAATATGAATTTTTAATTTTTGTTTATTTTACGGCATTCCTCATATTTTAACTTATAAGCTTAATTACTGAAATTTTTATTGCTTAACGCCATCTTAAAATTCTGAATACTTGACATACTGGATTGGTTGAACAGAATGAATTGAATATTATTAAAGAATATTTTTATGTGATATATAAATATGCTCTCAGCCAGAATATTATATCTGTAAACCATCTGAGTTCATTTTTTCATTCACCATTGCCAACAACTGTACATCATTATTATGTTTTCCTATTAAGCTTAGACCTATTACTGTATTACCGTATAGGGTATAAGAGAGAATCTATATCAATAACTGGCTAAAATACTGGTTTATTTATTAATAAAAATGCAAATACAATTATCATTTAATTATTATAAAGTAATAACTCATGAACGTTTGCATAAATATTTTCTTTAGCTGCAATTCGTCCAGAAAATCTAGCAATTGGTGGAGTGCCAACAACATAATGAATAATTAAGGTAATGTTTTTATAAATTAATTTGGAGTATTTCCATTATATTTCTGTATAATGTATACAGTGTAAACATTCATTTCTTAGCTGTATACAGAAAAATAAATCCCCAAAAAACAACACAAACAAACAAAAGTGATTACATACCACGGCCAAGGCACATTAACCTTAGGTGAGTCATTTTAAAGTCCCTTATGCTAAATAAACGGGCTAAATAAATTATCTATAAATGAGCCTTTATGCTAAATAAGGCCTTCAATGGTCAGTTACCCTGGTAAGGTAAGGCTTTATTTTCATATACTTAGTGACACTTTAGATAACGAATTCTACTTTCAAATACTAATTTCAAATGTTTACAATTTTTAATGTCGTTTTTTTCGACATACCATTGAGCTGTAAATTTGTTTTTGGCAATTTATATAAAATTTTTATTTACAATAAATATTTTGATACTTTATTTTTTAAGTTCTATCGTTGACATGACAAATTTCTGAATATTAGTAAAATTACAGTATAAGCATTTATCAATCCTTTGCCATACGTCTGCATTAGGAGAATGATTTCATTGTTTTGGAAATTAACATTCCTTAAAAATATTATTTCTGAAAGTATTTGAAATTATATCTAGTACTTGTATAATAACATAAACTAAAAATATGATGAAGGCTAAATATAGTTTTATTAATCGGATAATCTCTTCTGATCGCAGGTTGTGGAATAATTGGAACTGTATTCGAATGTGACTGATTCATTATATCGTTAAATGAACTGTGTTAATGAGAGGACAAACATTTCAAGTCAAATCTATCGCTTTCAAAAGAAATAAAAACTCTCCGGGGACAAAAACGCTATGCTATTTTTTAAATTAAATACTCGGTTGAAAATCGATACATTCCAATTTATTCGTTTTTATTAGTTAATCCCATCAAGTTGATAACCCCCTCCCCCTTTTTTTCAAAGTGTCAGCTCAGGGCATTTTGTGCTTAAGGTCGATTTGTTAAATATTTCGACGAAACAGATGTTGACATTTAAATTGACATTTTGAAATTCATTCCCTTATCAATAGCATCGCGTGTGTTGCATAGAAGGAGTGAGGCTGGAAAAATCAATTTCTACGGAACCTTTAATGAGCCCTCACCTACCCTTCCCTCTCCGTATAAAAGGGCCAACGTAACCATCACTTGTCTTCTTTGCACGCATAACACTTTATTCGATTAATGGTTGCTTGGATTCGTATTTTTTTTTTTAAATTTAGTTTTTTACCTATCAAATGTGCAATGTAAAATATTTCATAATTTAGTCGAAAACAATATTTCGTTTTATAAATTATTAGGCATAACTTATTTTAAACACTATAAACGGAAAGAATTTTCCGCTTCACGATTGATCGTAATTTTTTTCTCTACTAATTTTTTTTGCGTCTGGCAACGATGCCAAATTACTAATTTTCATCTCATTAAAAACTGCAGGACTTGTACTCATGGAATCATATACATCACCCCACCCCCCCTAATTTACTTAATACTAGTTTTCATACACTGTTGCAATTATTAAAATTCAACACTGCATTAACTGTTAAAACTATATATTATGTCTGATCGATTTAACATGACGACGACTTAATTTTTACACGTTATTACTTTGTGCAATAAAGGTGCAATGGATTTTTCGATTAGCTTCATTCTCATTAGGTTTATACAACCCTGATAATCCACCCAATTTATTTGGCTTCAATTTTTATCTAAAGCTTAATGTCATGCTCAGTTGTTAACATGTATTTACCATTATTAGGATGTTATCTCGTCTGTCAGTGAATTCAGGTCCAAACGAACCTAGACGCGCTTATCATATTTTATTAATTTTATTAGGAGCAACAAGCATAAAAAAAAGAAAAGTCCCTTTAAATAGAGGTTCTTTACATCATCTATCAATATGCCATTTAAATTTTTGATAGGTATATGATGTAAAATTTATTATTTCCATAGTATTTTTTTAAGCTTTTCCGTTATAGCTATCATTAGCATATAAACTAATTACATAAATTTTCTTACAAATGACCCTGAAAATATATAAACGCAAATGATGTCTTCATGCAATAAATTATATAGTAAATGACAGTTGATAGAATTTCAACATGTGATCTTCGATGGCACTTTGGGCATGAATATCCAATCCAGTTCGTTTGAAGTCTTAAAATTTATTGTAAGATTATTAAAACAATTTTGAGGACTTCAGTAAAGCAATTTTACTTAACCATGAGTTCACTTCGCAATATTAAATGAAATAAGCTACTTGCATTATTTCATAAGCAGCGATATAACTTAATAAATATATTGAAGCATTACAGTTACTCAAACACAGTGCCTAGGAAGCCTAGTTGTCTAATACGTTTAGAAAGAAACTAATCAATTACCTTAACCGATAGATAAAAGATGGGTTAGCCATATTAACAGTTTTCCTCGTGCAAACTAATTAGATGGTATAATGCGGTAATTCATCATTAAAGACGTACAAGCGGTTAAAAAAAACAGTTAAATGGGAAAACTGGTTAGGCTGAATGTCAAATCATGCATATACACACAGAGAGACACGCATAGAGTGGACAAAAAATTCTTTCGCTTACCTTCACGGAATCCGGTTTTCCACCAAACAAATAAAATTCCGCGCTTCCTTTTTAAATCCTGTGAAAACAAAAGGAGAGAGATGGGAAACACGAGACAGACGAACAATAGAAAAGAAAGGATTGAGAGTGAGTGAATGAGAACTTTTTATTCGAGCATTGATTTCGCAGCGTGAAACAAAAAGAGAAAGGTTCGCACGCCGCCGACCGTTTTTTTACCTGCTTCAAGAGGGTGAGAGCAGCGTGATCGGAGGTCCCTTTTGTGTCCCGCGTGAAAAATCCCTCAAGCCAAGTCACGTGGCTCTGGTGTTTTGTAGGAACGCCTCTGTTGTTACTAGGCGTCCCTTGTGGAGATGATGACAGGGATCGTAACACTGGACAATGGAGCATCGTTCTACGGAGGTTCCTCTACTCGCTCTCTATCTGTCTATCGACGCCTTTCACTTGTAGTAAAAATCCAAACGCGCGAACGAACCTTCGAGAGAACGCGACGTCACCCTCTTTAAAAAAGTGAAAACACTTTTTTTTTAAGAGGGGGGGAAAAAACCGTAAAAACTATTATTCGTATTTCATATAGTGAAGAAACTTTAATTTTTAAGTTAAAGCAGCTCTTTCAGTTTAGCTCTTTTTAATATGCCGCCCTCCCCGAAACGAAGAGAAAACGAGAAATACTGAACCCCTAAACCATAAATTCTATGAACAAACGTAAAGCAAATTTATAGACTTAAAGGTAAAAGGTTAACCTCATTTTAATTTAAAGAAAAAATAAAATAAAATAAACAAACAAAAAAGTGGAAAAAGAAAGAAAAACTTCTCTAGGCCTAAACTTCTCTAGCCTATGAAGAATTTATGTTATAACATGATGAAAATAGTTTCTGCAGAAAATAATCAGGAAAATAAACAACTAATAAAGTAAGCACATTTATAATTTAATATTTAATACTTCAAAATATCGTTGGGGTACAAGATTGTGTTAGCAAAGTTATAACCCTCTAAGCATATCATTGTTGCAGGGAAGCCAAACATGGATTTCATTCACAAAATATGTAAATTTGCTGTCGAGAAACGTGAAACTATTTTCATAAGCAAAATAGATTATTTTTCCAGAATCATAATAATTAAATTTTAATATACAAGTACTTACAAAACGTGTGTTGGCATATCCTTTCACTTTACTTTTGAAGAAGAAAATTATAGAACTGGGCGGTTGCCGTTCATAACGGTTGGCAATTATACCCCCCCCCCCCTTCCTTCTGTGTAATGCCAATTTTGCAATAGAGAAAGCACTTCTTTATAACTCCCAAATAAAAAATTCATAGGTTGTTTTCTGTATTGATTGCATTTAATATTTATAAAACATTCCTATCTTAAAAAACATAGTTAAATTTTCCCCTTGAATTTTTCAAAATGTTTTCCTTAAATTTCATTTTTATATACTTGTCACTCTCAAAAGAAGACTCTTAATCGAAAATGAGTCTGCATATAAAGACGTTTTATGTGATAACTTATTTGTTTTTATGGATTTCGAGCGGGATGGAAACTGAACACACTTAGAGTTAAAAGGAAGTTTTTTTATTCGAACATTGATTTCGCAGAATGAAACAAAACGAGAAAGGTTCGCACTCTGTCGTTTTTTCTGCTTGCGTTTATGACCTACATGTATAAGTTAGTATTTGTAACATGTATAAGTTAATCTTTGTAACTGCAAGGATAAAAGATAGAATTGGAAGCAATGGATTTTTTTTTTCATTCTTTAGTTATTATATACGGATCAATGAAATTATTGAAGCGGTCTTTTTCGTCAAAAGCGGAAACCAACTTTTCTCAACCAGTCCCCAATTTTTTTTTTAGAGTTTCAATTCAGTTTCAACATTGAATAAATTATTATACATTTCGATAACGAAAATATTTTTCTAAAGTATTCCTCAAAAAATAAAAATTGTCATTTCATTATATTAAAATTTTTTTTCCTCATATCATGCAGAGTCGACAGAAAATACAAAAAGCATTTCCCCAAGCACTTTTCACCACCTTTATTTGAACTGTTTACTTCTTTCTTTACGTTATTAAAATTGCATACATCACCTGGATTTAATTCAAGATTTAGTCAACTTCCATGTCGATCGAAAAAATAAGTATATTTTCAGTTTAAAGTGGAAACCATGGCAATATATAAATCAATTATAGTTTTATTGATGATTTATTTTTGTATTTCAAAGAAACAAATAAATTTTCTTCAAAAAAGCTACATTTCTAAAATATTTATATTTATAGACACTGTAACGACTCCTTTCTTTCGTCAAAACGCACAGGATTTATTTATGTTTTTATTTATTTATTTATTTATTTATTTATTTATTTAGAAAGGAAAGGATGAATTAACCCACAGGTGCCAGAAGATGATTTTGAAAAGTCTATTAATTTATTGCCGTTTCAAGATGTCATGCGTGTCCTATAAGAGGTTTATCCATAAATAGCATACATTTCGTAAATATTTGTCTCCTTCCCAATACCCCAACTTCTGAGCTCCTACAGCATTGCATCATCACGATTCCAACTGCAACAGTCTGATATATCCAGTTTTATTAGTTCTAATTTCTAAGGAGAATCCAACAATTGATAATCCTGGTCGACCTCGACGCATTCATATTGTTAATCCTATAAGTATAGTTATACAAATAATATTTGCAGGCTTCGAGACCGCCCTGTTGTAAAATTGGCATTTACGTATGCCCTTTGCAGTTATTTTAGTCTATAATTAAATCTGTTATTGTTTCACCATGTACTTGATTGCAAATGTTGAGCTTGAACGGCGTTTCCGAGCCTTAATAAGAATACCAGATATTTAATAAGAAAGCTATACATAAAGGTGGAAGAAGAATAAAAATCAAGTCATGTCGTAAGATTAGAATGCGAAAATTAAAGTGAAAAATATAAAAATTAAAAATAAATGAGCCTATATAGTTACGTAGGCAGCTATATCAAATTATTTTCAATAAACAAAGTTTTATTGTACAATTACTGTAATGAAGGAATCTTATTTCCCGCAACTCAAAGATTTTGCGGAGGATTCATTATATCTTCTCTTATATAACAGTACGTTTAGATCAATATAATATTATTTATTTTCATCTGTATTTATATAAAATCGATATTTACGAGGAGTTGCCCTTGGTTTCATACTCTTAGAAATCAATACATTATATTCTTATTAAAAAAAATACTTAACCGAATACGAGCCTTTTGATCGAACAACTAATGATGGTCATTAGCAAAAGTTAACTCCCATCTCAGTGTTCAACAGCAAACGAGGACTCCTATTAGGGACTATAGAAATTGCAAGACAACCTGAGATACCAAAATTATTAACAGAAAACACGTTAAGGAGAAGAAGAATAATAATAAATATTTCTAAAAAAATAAAATCATTAGCAAACACCCTGAAGAGAAACTGTTTTAAATGATTTATACAGAGGTGTGTTTAATGGCATTGCTCGTGGAAATATCGGATAATCGTGCTATTTTATGTAGTAATTAAATCCGATATGTCTCTTGCAAGACTATCTTAGCCATCAGTTTGAACGAACGGAACGCAGAATTATAAATTATAAGATGCCAAAACTCTGCGATGAATTTTAAATTATCGAACTCTACCATGGGAATTTGAAGGTAACTAACTATTTGAACGTAGATTATAGAAAAAAAAAATCAAATTAAGGAAGAAGAAATGTGAACATCAAAGGATGGAAAAGAAATTTAGAAGTCATATAGGAAGAAAGGATTAGATGATAGCTAGTGAAAGGGTAGACGAAGCAAAAAATCCAAGACCCAACCAGAATGAGATCCAAGTTCTGAATTCAACCAAATTTCTAGGAAATGAAATATATAGACGGAAAGTAGGAGATATCTCAATGCTTCATAAGGTTTTCCTATTAATGCACTTAAATGAATGAATACTGAAAGCAAAGCATATAAATTTTTATGAAAACAAAAATTTTCTATTTTCTCATTACTTCCTTGTTTCATCTGATAAATCTTTTTGATAAAGAAAAACTGCATAAACAACTGTGAAAGAGCTTCACCTTGCAACACAAATGCATGCCGTGAAAACAGTTTCATTAAAAAAGTGATTTATGTCGTAGAGCGAATACAATAATAAGAACATTTATAAAGTGAGATCTACATCAGTGAACTATCACACCAGCTTAATGATTTTAACAAAAAAAAAACTCTGTTGTTAGACTTTTTCAAAATGACCTGTTAAGTTTATTCAATTAAAACGATGGACGAAAAATGTTTTATTCGAAGTTTGCAATTAATTAGTTTATTAAATTTATTTATTTAGTAATTAATAGTTTACTTATTATAAATAAAACTAAATCATATTTTTATGTGCCCCCTCTAAGTTTTCCTTTTCGTAATAAATTCGTGACTTTTGTGTATACATATTTGTGAAACAACAGTAGCTGGTAATCATGACAACTGTCAATTTTTCATTGAGTTTTCGACGTGACAAGGAATCGAAATTGCTTTCTTCGTGTCTTTAATTTATTAAGATTAAAAATAAAAACTGTCTTAACTCATTTTTATCCACATCACTCATTATTGATTATTTCTAAATCAGTTGTAAAAGGCCGTTATAGGAATATTAATTTGCGTTTTTGTAGATGAGCTTGTTTGTGCTGTAAAATTAAATTTGTCAATATATCGAGTGCCAACGAATATTTATTTCTCCTCTTCATTAATCCTTACAATCAAATATAAAGACCGGGAAATACAAAAACAAACTTTAAAGATCTTTTGTTTCTTTGGATCTTATCCGACTAATCAGCGAAATAGTCAAATAAAGATAAAATAATAAAGAGGTTTAGAGATTTTAAAAGTTTTGTTTTTTTTCCAATTGATTCTTGCTAATGCGTTCTAAGATGCATGCATATATTATTAGTTCCTAAAAATGACAAGTGATTCGGGCTTTGACGAGAAAATTAAGATCGATACAATTCATCTACATCATTATACTTGATGCGAAATATGAAGGTCTCTTAGAGTTTAAAAACTTTCATCATTTATTTATATTGGGAATTCATTTGAATCTCTTTACGAGTGTTTTAATAAGCCGTTGTTTTAATAAACTTTTTAAAATTATTATGTAATAGTTTCATTGCATAATAGTTCTGTTCACTTACTTTCGTTTCTAGATTTTTATTTTAATAATGTTATTGATAATGTTTTCCGATATGCTTCCTTTCTCTTTCCTGCCCAGTTGATGGAATATTATGATGAATAGTCTGTAATGTTTTTGCTTGGATTCCCATCCGTCACCCAGACGACGACCGCAGACGTTTCATCTGGAAATGATTAATTAAGCCTTTAAAAAATAAACTGAAAGCTAAAACCCTAAAACTGCTCTAAGTGACGTGCATCAATCGTAGCTGCTAGGTACTTTAATTAACTAGGAAATTTTCAGCCCCCCCCTCCTCTTCCTCTAGCAACGAAGCATGGCAACACGACCTCTTCAAAGCTGAGGTTAAGTTTACTAATGGGCAAAAATTTAATGTGCATCAACAACAACCCGCTTCGTTTAATATTTTTAAATTGTGATTAACTTTCTATAAATGCTATGGGTTGATTTTAATAGCCACTTCAAAATGCACGATCATCAGCTGTTCACTTTTGAAAAAGTATCCTAAGTTGTATGCTAACTATATCATCATCATTGCAGCCTCATAATCATTATGAAAATATCCTTTCCATAGACTACATTCCCTTCTATGCTTGAGTCATGTGGCCTGCATTTTGGATGTATAGTCCAGTCTAGTTGTCGGATATCATTTATTTAAATTTAGTAGAAATGACGTTAAAACTTGCCAACGGCTGTGAAATATCTAAATCTTTTCCAGTAGAGGGTAAAATCCAAAATGAGAGATGCAAGGGAACACTGATTAATGAGAGAAGGTAAAAATACCGATTCGTACAGGGTGATTCAGTCAATTTCTGACCATTTCACTCGAATGACGTGCATTAGGGATACACAATTGAAAGAATATGAGCGCCATATCGAATTTCTAAATAGTTGGAGTTTGTATTGTTGCAAAGGCGCTGCATGAAAATCGTATTGTTGAAAAATGGCGCCCGCTTTATCAACAGAGCAGAAATGCAAGGTTGTCGAATGGTATTTCGAGACAAAATCACCTGTAACCGTGCAAAGAAAGTTCTGGAAGGAGTATAAGTGTCGAGACGCACTAGGCAGGCAAGCAATCATGGATTTTGTCAAGCAATTTCGTGCCACTGGATGTGTTAAAGGCAAGAAAACAGGCGGGAGCGAAGCTCGTGTTCGAACGGCCGAAGTTGTCGAAAATGTTCGCACAAGGTTGGTCGATTTCCCTACCAAAAAATCTGTTCTCCGCCTATCCATTGAAGAAGGGCTGTCGTATACCACGACGTGGCGAATTTTGAGAAAGGATTTACACTTGTTCCCGTATAAGATCCATGTTTATCAGGAGTTGACAGACACTGGAAGACAGAAGCGACAACAATTTGCGATGGAGTTTGGAGCAGAAATGGAAGCCAATCAGGACATTGTGGACAACCTGTGGGTATCAGATGAGGCCTTCTTCCATCTGTCAGGTGACGTTAATAAACACAACGTTCGTTTTTGGGGTTCCCAGCACCCTCATGAGATCCATAAGTCACCTCTTCATCCACGAAAGGTTATGGCTTGGTGCGCGATTTCCAAAAGAGGCATCATTGGTCCGTTCTTTTTTGAGGGCACCATAACGTCACAGGCTTACCTTAACATGTTGGAAACCTTCTTCATCCCCGAGCTGCGAAGGAGGCGTATACCGCTTCGACATCAATGGTTTCAACAGGATGGGGCTAGGCCTCACACCACTAATGAAGTGCTAGACTTTCTCAATCAGAAATTCGGAAATCGTGTCATTTCAAACAGGTTTCCAGATCGATTCGGGGGTGGCTTTCTTTGGCCCCCTACGAGTCCTGACCTAAACCCATGTGATTTTTATCTCTGGGGGTTCCTTAAAGACAGTTTGTTCACTACAGCACCAAGAACCCTAGACCAGCTGTGACAAAGCATCGCCGACTGCTGCACCCTTGTGGATACAGAAATCCTGGATAGAGTTATGAACAACTTTACCATTCGGCTGCGAGCAGTTCAAAACGTTCGTGGTGGCCACATTGAGCATATCATCAAGACTTTTCCACGGGAATAAAAACTCCAAACTGCCTAAAATATCATACTGAAATGCTAAGTTTGTAAACATTAATGGGTCAATAAATCATAGTACTGAAATGGTCAGAAATTGACTGAATCACCCCGTATATTACAGCAACGGTTTATATATACAACAAAAACACATAGTTTTGGAAATTTCTGGGAACGGTTTGGCTGTCACAATGTTTGGGGGTTCGTTATGGTTTCTGTTGATTTTTTTTAAGGAAATTGTTTGTAGGTAGGTTATATTATGTATGAATTTAATTTCATGATGGTAAAGGGGCGTTAAGCATTTGAAATCGAGACATTAAATCAGAGTAAACTAAATACATTAGAAATTGAAAATAGAGCAACAATGTGTAACTAATCTGTACAAGTTTGTATAATATTTGGTATATTAGTATTACACTTCACTGAAGAAAAAAAAAATATTTTATGAAAGAGGGGCGTTGATGAAGTTGAAAGTAGGAAGCTTGAGATAGATATTCACTACGATGTGACAGGGCTTGAAATCTGCACAATATGATAAAGGAGGTGAAAAGGAAGATATAGGTTACAAATACAAGACTTATATAAAAAACATTATCACCTGTCTATGTTGAAATAAAAATAGGACAACATTAATTCTTGATTGCCGAAGGTAAGCATTATTTCTATTTGTAATTCATGAGGGCGAACTTATTTCGTTCGCTCATTTCATTGTTTATGAATGAAAATTTTACATGCGAGGATTCCAATCAGTGCCGTAGCTTAGTAAAATTTGCGACCTGGACAGATTGTGACTCCTTACTGTATTCTGTACAAGCTTGGTGTCCCCCCACCCACTAGGGCTCTGATTTCAATGGTACTTCTTAAATCATTAGCAAGATTATTAAAATGTAGCTGAAAAATAAAAAGATCTTTTCGTCACTTGCTTTTTACAAAAAATGTATTTCTAACATGTTTTCCATTGCGCGTTTTTTATTATTAAAAAGCATTTGATCTATTTATAATAACTAAATTTAAAAGCCGCATCAAATAATAATAGTACAATTTCCAAATGTTAAGAATTTTTAGTTCAACAAATCTATGACTGACATGTACAAAACGGAAAGTCCAAAAACTCGTCTAATATCCCATTTCTGTAAAGGAAAATACATTGTTGCGGGAAACGCAGCAGTTTCCACAAAGAGGAAGAGCATACATAGCCTAGTTAATACTTACTTACTTACTTACTTTTCAAACCCGCTTATCCGTTAGGGTCGGGGGGGGGGGGAGTTCCAGCGATTGCTATGGAGTCGCTTACTATGGAGGATCTCCAGCGATTGCGATCTTCCGGCATCAGGCGCATGTCCTCCATGGTAATACCCAAGCGACTCGAACCCAGATTTTCCATGTAGTCTATCCACCTGGTTCTATGCCGACCCCTTGATCTCTTACCCACCGGTTTGGAAAATAACTCTCTAGGAAGACCAATTTGCGGCCATACCAGCGCAACTGAGATCTCTCAATGCGGAGAAGTAGCGGCTCAACACTTAAAGACTCCCTTATTGTGCTGCTGTGCACTCTTATCTAGTAGAATAACACCTACCAGATCTCTCAGGAATCTCATTTCAATCGCTTGTACCCGCGGTCGCACTCTTTCGGTCATTACTCAAGATTCATGACATATGTGAGAATGGGGACAAAGATAGATTTGAAAACGGAGAGCTTGGCTTTGTTTCCCAGCTCACGTTTTGTTACCACGGATTGCCTCAGTTCACATCTGACACAGTTTGCTGCACCGATCCGAGCATCCACTTCTTTATCTTGCCGCCAATCACTCGTGAATGCATTCCCGAGATACTTGAACTTCTCCACCTGTCTCAATGGGGCTCTCCTAACATGGAGAGCGCACTGAGCAGGCTATCTTGAAAGGACCAGAATATCAGTCTTAGCCACACTGATTTTCATCCCAGCCTCTTCATATTTGACTGCAAACCGGTCTAGTGCATGGTGAAGGTTGGTGCAAGAAGATCCAAGGAGGACAAGGTCGTCAGCAAAGAGCAACCTCTCCACCACGCAGTCGCTCAAACAAACACGCTCATCGCTTCGGCTGGCCCTGTCTATCTAATCAATAAACATAATGAACAAGAGGGGCGACAGTACACACCCTTGGCGGAATCCAACACCGACGGTGAACGGTCCTGACTTAATGCCATTTATCCGGACGCACATCTCAGAGCTTTCGTAGAGACATGATAGCAACCAGTAATTGCCCATCCACTCCGTACTTTTGCAACACTTGCCAGAGCTCTTGCGAGGTCCATAAAGCACACGCAGATGCCTAGGAAGATATTTTGCAATACTCCCAAGATTTCTCAAAGATTTGCTTTGGAGCGAAGATGTGGTCCGTCGTGCTTCGGCCAAGTCGGAAACCACACTACTCCACCGACCATTTGGAGTCGACTATTTGCCGACTTCTCTTCTCCAGACACTTAGTGTACACTTTCCCAAGAATGCTGTGCAAAGAGATGTCTCGATATTTGTTGCAATCTCTCCTATCTCCCTCTTTGAAGATAGGGATCACAATTCCTGTCTTCCATTGCTTAGAGGCCTGGCCAGATATCCAAGCAACCTCACACACCCGAGTCAGCCACAGGATACCATCCTGATTTAAGTCATTTAACATCTCAGACCCGATTTCATCATCACCTGTAGCTTCGCCAGTCTTCAGGGACTTAATTGCCTATCTGACTTCTGCTTCAGTGATACTACCGTGACTATTCTCCGCTCCAAGGTGCACCTCATGTGCCTCAGTTGTTGCGGTCACCGGATTAGGAAGAGATGCAAAGTATTCCTTCCACCTATGCACTACACTCTTCCCCCGTTTTCAGAAGCCTCCCATCTGAACTCTTAATAGTTTGTGATGAAAGAGACTTCTTTCCACGGAGCCGGCGTATGGTCTGCCAGAAAACCTTGTTTACCGAACCATAGTCTGCCTCCAGTTTCTCCCCGAACTTCTCCCAGGCCTTGGCTTTAGCTTTTGATACTCTTTCGTGCCTCAATGTACCGCACTCGACTCGAAGGTGACTTATTTGCAAGCCATAGCAAATAGGCTTCCTTCTTTGCCTTGACAGCTTCTTGGACTTCACCGTTCCACCATGCAGTCATTTTCTCACCGCTCTGCAAAGGTCTTCCTTACATCTCTATCCTCCAATGCCTCCTATTTGATGCGCCAAGTCTGTCTGGACCTCGTGCAGACAACAAGGTGGTGATCAGTTGATAGTCCTGCCCCTCTCCTCACACGAGTATCCAACACTGATCGGAATAAGTCAGCTGACACGATTACAAAATCAACCAGTGACTTCTGGTCCATTGCATCCCACTGTTTTATCAACACTGTTTTATCTTGATCATAAGCTGAGACTACCCTATTCCAGCTTTGAACCAAACATTTCTCTATATTTTTATTTTTTCTAAATCCATATTGACTGTCAGTTAAAGCATGATTATGCTCCAAAAAAGCAATGAGATTATCATAGACTATTCTTTCAAAGATTTTTGCAAAGAGGTTAATTAAGGAAATGGGTCTAAAATTGCATGGGTCCCGAATTCTCTCCAGGTTTGAATATTGGAACAATTTTTGTTTCTTTCCACAAATTAGGATAAACAGAATCGTTAAGACTACTATTAAATATTGTCGCAAAAAACAGGGGAAATAATATCAATCACTGCAAATATCAACCGAGCAGTAATTCCATCAAATACCGGTGAAGATCGAAAAAGAGGAGTTTTAGCAGCTGAAATGATAACATATTTAGCATTGATGAATATATTATTCAAATCTTTTCCCACCCTGTTATCTAGGAAAGACAGTTCAATATTTCTTTGAAAAGTTTGATTAGCAACCTTTTTCACACCTTCAGTAATGATGATATGATATTTTCCATGTAATAAGAATGTACTTTAATTCCGATAAAAGTAAATTTGACCACTTGGATGTAAAAATTCACATTGACTTCTTGTAGATCCAAACTTGGAGACTTTTTCTAGAGAAATTCTGCGCAGATACTGACCTTCGACGATCTCACCTCCAGATAACACATTCCTAGTCGAATATGGTGGTAAGATGACTATTACGTAGATGGCAAACCCTACGTAATAGCTAATTATTTTCTCATCCTTTTTATAGTTTTGAAATGACAAGAATGTCTCACTTTATTGCATGTATTTGGAATCTGTTTTTAAATCCAAAATTTGAAAGCTCCTTCTCAATGGAGTAAAACGTTAGCTTTAAAAATTTTATTGAAATATGCTCAAAAACTTTTTATATTTTGTATATATTCAGCAATTTCTCTTTGTGGGCCTCTTTAACCTTTATTAGGAGCTTTAGCAAAAAGCTACTTATAAGAATGCACGCTTGGTCTGTACGTTTATCCGGTCGTCCGCCGTTTGCACGATAACTTTTTCAAATTCTGTTTCCAGAAATATGACCATCAAGGTCTTAGCTCGGCCGTATCAACTTCAGAAGTTTTCGGGGCCCCTTCAAGTCGAATTCAGTGCTAAAACAGTGACTGTAAAGAATACAAAGACAATGGCTTGTCATATAACGATCGATTTGTCAAGAATGAATACACTGTTACTTTCTGTTCATCTTTTAAGCATTATTGACATCGACACGCACATGTGAATCGCTTTGTCGATGCACGATTGCTCGAGTGCTCATAATCTATATTATTAAGTAGCGGAAGAATGGAGCTACTTATTGGTTTTATAATGTCTGTCCGTCCCCTTCATAATTTCTACATTTTTTGAGGTAGAAGGTTGAAATTCGGAATGTAGCTTACTAAAGGCATGTCCATCTTCACTATTTAGTTTGGTTTTGATTGGTGCACTGGGGTCGGAATTACGAGGGTGGGATTCAGAGAGGACAAAGGATCTATGTGCTATTTAGGTACGAAAAAGGAGTGAAATTCAGTATCCAGATTCCTCTAGGCAAGATGTACATTACTATGAAGTTTAGGCCCAAGATGTGTCCAGCGGGATCAGAGTTGTGGGGGTGGAAGTCACTTACTTGGTCTTTAGAACTATCGCTACAAATGGTATGTGATATGTCAGTCGATCGGAAATGATGAGAAAGGAAAGAAGATGTGAACTTTTTTACATTTTCTACATACTACGTTCGAGAAAATCAATTTTTTGGTTAAAAAAGTTGGGGTGGGAGTAAAAAGTGCAGATAAAGGGGTTAAAATAGATGATCGCAGGTTCTGCTACTTGCCTTACCTACTTGGGAGGGGGGGGGGTTAATTTCTTGTTAATAAATGTATAAATGTATTCTTTGCATTACTGCTAAAGCTCCTCCTTGGAATGTTTACAAGATTTTATTATAATTAAAAGAATTGTTACATCTACATCTATAATTTTAATACAAAAAAAAATCATACATTGGCGATGATAATTAATAAATTTATAATCGTATTTTTGTTTTGAAACGTGGAAAATTTATTTTACATTAGCTATGCTGTTTTAAAATAACAATTCAAATAAAATTAATGCAGAATATAATTAAATTTAATTTATGGAATTCAACAAGGAAAAGAAAAATCAAAGAAACGCTAACTTCCTATCATAGAACGAAACTAATTAGCCTAATGCTTAAGTTTCATTTCTTAAAGATCAGCCTATTTCTCGAAAGACATGATAAAAGTAATCTGAATAGAGAATAATATAATTCAAAACATTGATTTAAAACTTTTTTCATTTCAAGACTTTTCCGTATTCCAAGGCCTTAGTGACATGGTATGTTTAGATGTTGAAATAGTAAACATATCCGATCTCTGTCAATATTTGACGTTCTAAAAATTATTATTTGCTCTAAATTTGTAATTCTTGAAATTTATTTATATCTTTTTTATTTTTTTTATCCCATTTTTTAAAATTTTTTTATGTAGGTACAGGATTTCTGTATCGACGACGTTGCCCTTCCCAAAAACTAATTTTTCGTGAAATCAAAATGCTGCCAAGTGCATACAAAATGTTAATTTTCGAGTTTCAATTATTCGATATTCGCGGTTTTATAGTAAAATATTGAAGTTAATCTCAAAATGAATCAATCCAAAATAAATTTTTACATTACAAACTTTCTAACCGCACTACAATTGGTCACTATAGTCTGTTTAAATTTTCTGGGGATTTTACATTAATTAATACGCATTGGATGGAACATTTATATGCTTGCACAAACAAACACTCACGTATACTTATAGATGCACGAAAACAAATTATAAACATAAATTAACTGAAGGTGCAGTTCTTTTTTAATTGTGTAAAGCAAACATGTTTAAAAAAAGAAAATTGAATTCTACTTTTTAAAAAATATACACACGAAAAAAAAATATCTCGTTTAACATATACAGAAATTTCTTTAAAATTAAAACTTTATCCAAAAAAAATCTTGAGTTTTGCAGAAATCGAAATTGACGTAATTTGTATTTAAATATTCGCGTGCATATGGAAACGCTGAAGAGTCAGTTAGAAAACATTATCTATTCACACTAGAAACGGAAAATTCCAAATATAAGTTTTATTTTTCTTTCGGGCCTTAGAAATCTTATTAAAATAATCGGTTTTAAATTCAATAAATTTATTCGTAGTCTATGTTCAAATCTCATAGAATAAGTTTGCTTCTGTTGGCTTTAAGCAAATATCAGTTTTTCATTTCTGTTTCAATGATTTCATTTCAAAAAAATCCAAAGACACACTTTCGAAAACGTTATTTCATTATACCCCTGCCAAAGATAGTGAACTTATACGTGTATAAACATGCGAAACTGTACAGAATTTGCTATAAAAATGCAGGCCGGGCTTCGAACAGACAATTTGCAAACGTGGGAGTACAAGGTGCCACCTTCAGAGGAATTAACAGAGAAAAATGCAAATGAAAGAGAAAAAACGCACAATTTGCCAAATTTGTCAAATTGATAGAAGTGGAAAAGAGAGTTCTGCGCGCGCAAATTGCACTTTTTGTCAATGTTTTTAGGCATTATACTTTATGTGAGGGTATTGTGACTAATGTTAACACTAAAACAGTGCAAAGGATATTTTATAATATAGATTCCCATGGGCGTGCAGAACAAATACTGGGCGCCATAGATAAGGTGTAGCAAGGCAATGGAAAAGAGTCCAGTGGAAAGAAGTCTAAGTTTGTACTGTACTCTACTACCATTTTACCATACTTCCCTTCGCTAAGTGTGGCGGATACCTAGGGAATAGTTCCATCCAGTGTCCAAACATTAGTTTCGCCTGTTAAAAATCAAATGCCATGCTTATACGATAAGATGTAGATGAAGGTGTTCGTAAATTAAATTGGAAAATTGAAACAACTTTACTTTTTTCTATTACTGATACACTCCCCTGGCAAACTCATCTTTTCCAAATATGAAAAAAGAGACGATTTCCTTTCATTGTAAGCTGTGATTCATTTTCAATTTACTGCCCCATTCATCAAAGCCTTATTAAGTTTGCCTTTTACAGAGCAAGATATTTGGATGAAGAACCAGAATAGGTCCAAAATCCAATTCATCCTGTTTAGACATGAATGTGAAGGATTATTTGTAATGATTTTAGCTTGATGAATTTTTCTTCTTTTAAAGCAAATTCAGGGTCTCCTGCAATAGGATGTCTATAACTTGACTACGTCTTCCTGGGATTATTTTGAATAAAAAAAAAAAAAAGTCCAAATCAACATTGCAACGGTTTCTCAATAAAAAAAAATTAATCATTTTATTTCTTTTAATTTACTTACAACTTTGTTCTGATAAATACAGCACATTTTCAAATCGTCACATTTGAAGCATCGTGTGGGTGCGATGTGCACGCATGCTTTTCAGAATTAACTGAATTACACTCTTAAAATGAGATTGTATGTTATGTGGGTGCCATTAGACTTCTGTTGATATGGACTTTTTACGCAAAATATCCCAGAAATACGTGGACAAGCTGTGGACATTCTTTTGCGGGACACATTTCACACATGTGTTTGAAAAGGTATAATCGTGATCCTTAATTTTTGGCAGGCGAATAATTTTCTTAGAATTGCACTGGTTTTATTCAGGGCATATGATCCTTTCTTGTGGATTGTCTTCATATACTAATGGGATCCGTTGATAGCTGATTTTGTAGCAGCAAATGCGCTTACATATCATCTTGTTTAATGCCTCAGAACGATAGTGAGGATGACATCCTTATTTATGGTTGAAATACCGGATACGTATTTCGGCTAACAGGTAGCCACCTTCAGCGGCGAGAGACAAAAGTTAAAAAAAAAGAAAAAAAATAGCCATCATCATTAGTGTTGTAGGGACGTACAGTCCTAGAATGTATTTGTCATGTGCGTTCCATTATGTTCGTTCAACCACATTTTAAGTATTTCTCATTACTGAGTGTTATATGCTTAATGTTGAGCACGGTGACTTCTCGCCCACCCTGTAGCAAACATCCACTTGAGAATTAATCTTTAAGTTTAATGCTTTAGCTTAGAGCAACTTACCGAGAAATGGCAATAGTGCAATTACTTTGGGGGAAATTAATTTGGATCCCGAGTTAAATGTGTGGAATGCGTTTATGTTTATTCGCATTCTGTCCATTTGTCTTGATCCATTTTAGATGGTGAATTTACTACGGATGAAAGAGACTGACTTAACTTACACTTTCATCTGTTTGTTTAAAAAATTACATGACAGACAAGTATTTTAGGCTTAACAAACTAAAAAAAATTTATTGCCCACACACTCAAAAACAACAAATGCTTCGTCTTATAATACAATAAGATTATATATTGTTATTATTTTTATAAATTTTTTTAAATTTCTTTCTTAAAAAAGATCGTAATCCCATTTTCTTAAAGAGTATGCTTATAACCGTGCTGACAAAATACAGAACTTTTCTGATATTGTATAGATTTTACAGTTAACAACTTTTCTTTATAAATAGCATACAAAATAAGGAAATAATGCACATTCTTTTAATATAATGTAAAACACTATTATTTTTTATAATGATTCACGATTTTCACAGTTCATCGTTTTATAATATATTCTATTTAAAAAATACACATACGTTTTGAAATATCTTTTGTTGACAATAGGAATCGCAATTTAAAGCTTTGCAACCAGTCCTTATAAAATGAGATGAACGGAGATACTTATTTGGGAAAGGGGGATGAATATTTGAAATAATATTTTCCAAGCTTGTCCAATCTGTGGCCCACGAGCCACTTTTACATTGCACACTGATAAAAAAATTTTTGGCACATAGCCAACTAAACGTTGGACAAGCCTGTTATATGCTAAAAGAGCGATGGCATGTTAAAAAATATACAAAATGGGAAAGATTAACAAATTGAGAAATCATGAAATAAATTGAATGTTTTTCTTTTTTTCAATAGCAGTTAAATAAATTTCTTCCAAAAGGAACATAGATTTGAATGATTACATGACAAATATTATAGTTTTATATATGTGTGTATATAAGTATCGGAAAATAACCAAGCAAATTTTAGGGCCTTTATTTATTTTATTTTTTTTGATATGTTTATAATATTAATGATAAGAGGAGGCTGTTCGAAAAATATCTACCCTTTCAATGGTTAACAAGTAACTTTCATGATCCGCAGTTATATGAAATCGATATCCAACAATATTATTACACTGTGTATATGATACGTTATAAACGTTTATGCAGTAAGAGTGCACTTGTATAGAAGAAAACATTATGTACAAATTTACAACAGATATTGAAAAGGACGTTCTGACAAAAAACTTTGCAACAGTAATCAACGGTGATAGAAAAAATCTGAATATCAAAGTTTCTTAATCTCTTTAAAATTGAAAGTGCGCATTTATATCAATAACAAATTTTGAAATTTATAAAGGGGCCACTATCCAATTAGTTTGATAAAAACGCAGAATTTTAAGTAGAAATGAATTCCCAGACACTTTTCAGTTACTTTGCATTGATTGTGACATTGACGAAGCTGCATTTTCCGGGGAGGGGGGAGGAAGAAAATTTTAGCAATTGCAAGAATAAAGGTATTAGTTTCGTTATTTTTCTTTTTATTAAAATCGTTTTCGGTTACGTTTGAGCGAAGAAAATAAAAATATTGGAAGATTTCTTTGTATGCGCTTTGTTATTTTAGTCTTCGTTGTTCATCGTTTAAATGCCTTCAGATTCTTTAAAAGAGTATTCTGACTATGGAAATTGGACACACGAACTAATGAAAATTGAAACTAATTGTTTTCTTAACAGTGAATATTGAATAAGTAAGTTATTGGGGCATTAGTAAGAATTGTGCGCTAATTTATTTTAGTTCGTTTTGAGATGGGAATTTAATAAAATTTTACTAATTAATAACTATATGAAAGCAATGTAATTGAAATAGATTTTTTTTTTTTAGCTACGATCCCCTTGGTACGGGAGACTCTTCTCGAAATAATGCTTGAGAATCATTTTCGATTAGGCTTTCTATGTCTTTTTCTTAAGACAAACTGTGTGCGTGTGATTTCTTTCTGCACTCAAACTGGTTGAAATTACTTTGAGAAGACCTAGAATCTGAAATGAGCGTTGTCGACCTTAATGATGAAAATAAAGGCTAAAATGATAATGACAAAAATGCTGGAGTATGGAAATCATCTATACGAAATGAAAACATGTAAGGAATGAAATGAAGCGCGGAAACAATGGCAAGAGCAATAACAAGAAGAACTGCATCCATCATCTAAAGACATTATTCGATGAGTGTGACTTTGCTTTCGAGTTTGGCTTCCGTGTCGCTTGGCAGAATCGGCGGGGGTGGTGTCGTTGGTTGCTTCGTGATTTCTTCTGTTTCACTTGCATCTTTTTCAGTAGCATCTAATGCAAACAGAAAAATGTAAAACAAAATTAAGAAAACTCAAAGTAGTTAAAGCTGTGCGCTTCTGTTTCACTGTAACTTTAACACAGACCTGGTCAATAAATATGTAAAAAGTAGTTACCTACTTCGCAGGTCGGGACTATCTTTCCTAATGGTGTAATATTCATTAAAGAATAACTCAAGGATGTTCTATGAGGATTTATTACATGCCATAACTGCTCAAACCAGTCCAAAGGATATGTAGATAGCATAATGCTTCCGTGTCCACAATGGCTCAATTGGTTAGGGCATCAGCGCGATTAGCGGAAGTTTCGAGTCTAGACTGGAATTTCCTTTCCTAAATTTTCAACAATAATTTAAAACATCTGAGGTATTATATTGAGGAGGTATAGAGCATTCTTGAGTTAACATACAGTTTAAAACCAAAGAATTTCAGAATTTTTCAGTGGTCCCATTTTTTTTCTTTCTACATTATATTGTATTGTCAGTGGCCAAACTAGGATTTCAAATCGGGTTAGCTCAAACCATCATATTTTAACCTGAAATGCAGTGAACGTTTTTCATATTCATTCATCCCGCTTCATTATCTAGTCTATATTAAGCACGTGACCACTTACAGCTGTTCATAAAATCCACAAAAGGTTTATACACTCTGATCTTCGATTTTGCGGATTAATATACTGCAAGGATTGTCCGAAAAATTGGGGAGGCCGAATTTTCTGAATGAATGTTTAGCATAATATTTAACTGCTTAGTATCCATATAAATACTCTTAATATTATGGATACAGATTACGCAATGCATACAGAATATTTACAAGCAATGCAAATACTTGTACTGTACGAACGAAAGAAAAACCAGTTGTGTCCAGTTAAATTTCTAATTTCAATTTTACTTAGCAACAATGTGTAACAATTGAAATCGGAAATTTAATTAGATACGCCAAGTTTTTCTTTCGTTGGACAGAGTATAGGTTGTATTGAAAATACAGTAAAACCTCGTTTTAACGTGCTCTAAGGGAACTGGCATTTTGAACGTTATTCTGAAACTGGAGGGGGTTTGGGAGGCGACTCCATGTAGGCTACCTATAATGTAATATAGTATTGGTTGTGTACGATTCATATAGAGTATGCACACAGAAAAACGTTAGAATACATATAGTGTAGCAGATGTAGAATATATTTATTTTAATTTAATCACATTCATATAAACAAAAGACGTACAGAATAATAAAACATTATTTTAAACAATACGAATATAAATTACACCAACATAGTTCGCAGTCGCTGTTGATTGGACACTATTCCAGGCACGTGCAAGCATTTCAATTGCGTTTTTAATGTTTATTAGCAGCTTCAGCAAAAAAGCTACTTATAAGAATGCACGCTTGATCTGTATGTTTATCCGGCCGGCCGCCGTTTGCACGATAACTTGAAAACTGATTAGCTTTTTCAAATTCTGTTTTCAGAAATATGACCATCAAGGTCTTAGCTCGGCTGTATCAACTTTTCAGGATTTTTCGTGTGCTAAAACAGCGACTGTAAAGAATACCAAGATAATGGCATGTCATATAACAATCGATTCGTCAAGAATGAATACACTGTTACTTTTTGTTTATCTTTTAAGCACGCGACGATCGCTTTGTCGACGCGTGAATGCTCAATTGCTCATAATACATTAATCTATATATTTAAGTTACAAGGGTGATTCTTTCGACAGTTCGTTGGTGAAAACTACTGCATCTATAAACTTCATTTTGGTCTTAAATGAAAGGACTTGGTCTGTAGATATGTCAAATTTAATTTTTGTCTCCATAATTACCATTACTTAGCGTTAATTTACAATTAAAAATGCTTACGTAGTCAAAGTCAAATCAAACAATCCTCTCCACAACGATGTCACAATCAACAACTTTGCTACCATTGATGATCAGATCAGCAACGATTACATAAACAATTAACAACGATGACAATAAACAACAATATAGGCAAAAACAGATGGAGATGGATTGATTACCGTCAAATTTTGACGGGATCTATCTAGTACATTAATAAATGTATTTCTGCTTCACAGATAAAAGCCCCTCCTAGGAATGTTTACAAGATTTTATCGTTTCTGTAATTCGCAACCATTCATTAAGCAAAATTCTGTGCAATAAACGTTTCCGGAAATTGCCTTTTACTTTTTTTATGATGTCTTGGTCCAGAGATTGTTGTGTAGATGTGCAGTTTGATGAAAGGGACTCTAATTGTATGTTCCTTAAACATACGTTAACAAAATGCGCTCAACAAAATTATTTTTCTCTGTCCATATCCGATTCAGATTTGAGTAGCCATTCCTGGAAAATTTCTTTTGTCATCCAGGCCTTGACGTTGTTGTTGCACACACATAATAGAGAAACAACGCCTTTGAAACAATGGGCTTACAGGTGTTGACCGATCAGAGCAAAGCTTTCGACCTATGATCGTTGTAATGAGGAGAATAGCTTACCTAGGGAAGCGTTCAATTACGCTAATTAGAACGTTAATTTGAGGTACGTTAAAAGAATAGGATTTCTGCAGGGGATTTTAACTTTGAACGTTAAAATGGTGTAAGCTGTCAAGGGATTTTACTGTAATGAATACTAGGATAAATAAAATATTAACCACAGCCACAGAAGTAGCAGAAGTAAAAGTTTAAAATGCATTAGGTACATTATTCGAAAGCGACAATAATTTGATGTGAACTGATGTATTGCTTTGAGATGTGCTGCTACAGAAGAGCACCGAAGACCCCATGGACGGCATAGAAGACAAACCTAGAAGTCCTTAAGAAAACGAAAACAGAGAGAGCTTTGAAGAAAAAAAAATGATAAAGTCAAAGATTAGGTTAGCTGGCCATGTGATGAGAGGATCAACGGGACAGACAAACTTAATAGCAATAGAAGGCAGATCAACGAAAGAAGACCCAGAGGGAGAAAAAGGCATCAATGGACAGACGACTTGAAGAAATGGACTTTCCTCAAACAATATCAGGAAATTAAGGGCGCAGCACAAAATAGAGGAAGTTTGGCACAAATGGCGGCAACCTTCAAGGAGAGGACGCCAACTAAGAGAGAATTTGGCCTGAATGTCCAAACGATGCAAATTTGCCAGCGTTTTTCGCCGCCATTATTTGTAATCGCAACGATGGAGCTGGAAGGTTGTCGATAATTAGCTTACCTCTTTAGGTAATTGCATACCAAATTTGGTTGAAATCTGTCAACGGGTTTTAAAGATATCGTGCGACAGACGGGTAAGCGTATATACCAAATTGGGGAATAGTTCAAAAATTTATAAGAGATTTCTTATATTAATACAGGGTGATTCAGTCAATTTCTGATCATTTCAGTACTATGATTTATTGACCCATTAATATTTACAAACTTAGCATTTCAGTATGATATTTTAGGCGGTTCGGAGTTTTTATTCCCGTGGAAAAGTCTTGATGATGTGCTCAATGTGGCCACCACGAACGTTTTGAACTGCTCGCAGCCGAATGGTGAAGTTGTTCATAACTCTATCCAGGATTTCTGCATCCACAAGGGTGCAGCAGTCGACGATGCTTTGTCGCAGCTGGTCTAGGGTTCTTGGTGCTGTAGTGAACACACTGTCTTTAAGGAACCCC
>JAHWFO010001925.1:325977-375398 GCA_023313115.1 Rhysida immarginata
CATGATTGCTTGCCTGCCTGGTGCGTCTCGACACTTATACTCCTTCCGGAACTTTCTTTGCATGGTTACAGGTGATTTTGTCTCGAAAATACCATTCGACAACCTTGCATTTCTGCTCTGTTGATAAAGCGGGCGCCATTTTTCAACAGTACGATTTTCATGCAGCGCCGTTGCAACAATACAAACTCCAACTATTTAGAAATTCGATATGGCGCTCATATTCTTTCAATTGTTTATCCCTAATGCACGTCATTCGAGTGAAATGGTCAGAAATTGACTGAATCACCCTGTATGATAATAAATCTTCTTTATATATAAAAATTCAGGTTCAGGATGCGTCTGTAAATGTTCTAAAAACTTTTGAACCACTTAACCGATTGAGCTCATATTCGCACCATATGTTCGTTAGGTTCAGAGTAAGGTTTACATGTCCCCAAAGTGGAGGGGGTGGTAAATATATCTTGGTATATGTTTGTTTGTTTACTCAAGAGATGGCGCTACGGAAATACCATCAAAATTTCATCAAACAAATTTCATCAGAGATGGCGCCGGGCATATCACCTTGTGTTACTATAAATTTTTTGCAAATTTTAGTAGTTGGAAAATTTTTCTAATAACATAGAAGTAAAAAAGTCCATTTGGCAAGACACGGAAATTCATATAGTTCCATTCACTTTGGAAGAGAAAGCGAAGACGGATGAATTCCAAAAACTTCGACAGAAAGTATTGCATGGATTTCTGTACCGTGCCTAAACAAGTATTTTTACTTCTATGTTATTAGAAAAAACTTTCAATTATTAAAAATGATTAAAATTTATGACAACATTTATCATGCAGAATTTTGTTCGGAAAATTCGAAAACCGGGAAACTTTGGTCCACAAAATACTGTAAGCCAAATAAAGATCTATATATAACAAAAAAAAAAATAATAATAATAAAGATTCATAAGAATGTCAGAACATTGAAGTGAAAAAAAAGTAAAGATCATTTTGAAATAAATTTCGAATGTTTCTGCAACGTGGAAGACATGTACAAGGTGCATTCAATTTCTAAGTTCTGCTAATTAATTTTGCAAAAAAGTACTGAAACTGCTGTTACTCTCCAAAATAACCATCCTCTAGCTCTGTACACTTTTTACAACAATGACGCAACGATTGCAAAAGCTTCTTTAAGGGTCTGTTTTGCCCATTGGAAATTCGCTGATACAAAAACGAGCGTTGGAAAAAGCCAAAAGTCAGGTGATTACGGAGCATGAGAAACAGTTGATATCGCTAAGAAACTTCTGAACGAGGGCCGTCCGATGAGCAGGAGTTTGTCTCGCATGGTATGTTTTATACCCCTAGAGAAGCGTTTGCAGCAGCCATGCAATCGTTGTGTCAATGATGTGAAAAGTGTGCATAGCTAGAGGATGGTTATATTGCAGAGTGACAGCAGTTTCAGTTTTCTAGGGTAGGTACTTTATTAAAAATAAATTAGGAGCCCTTAGAACTTGAATGCATCTCGTAGATAAATCCGACGGAAATGTGAAATGTGGTTAATTTTTGGTCTAATTTACAATGGGTGTTTATGATGAAGAGTGTGATAAGTTAGGCTACTTGAGCGCTCTCTTAACGTGGTGGAATTAAAGCATGAATATATTACAGGCGTTTATGGTAATCCTGATGTCCATACCATAGGATAGTGAAAGTTTATTTGAAATTATATGAGAATTACTTTCTTGAAACAACTACTTTTGGATATTTCTTACCTTCGCTTTCGCCATCGCTAGTGACTATCGCTGTCGTGGTAACGTCGTTTGCGTCCGTCTCTTCCTCCGTTTCTTCTCCCCGAGTGGCTTCCGGAGTCGGTGGCGTAATGTTGACAATGGTGCAAGGAATAGATTCGGCCGAGCAGTCCAAATCATCTTCTGGTTCGGTGGGCACTGGAGCTCCCAGGAGTCGATGGGTTTGCTCAGGGCCTTCCGACTTCACAAGATCCTTCCTCGTCGGTTTTGCTGGCGGGACGATAGATGCGCGTTCTACCTCGTGCGAACTCGTTCCCCATATCTTTTTAGGCCTCCACCACTTGATGAAGCACATCTGAATGACTGGTATGTACAGCACAAGACCGATTCCGGTGAATATTATGCCTATTATTCGAGTTGGTTTCCTGCTTCGATCTAAATGAGACAACGCAACAAGAAGGAAGCGTATATAAAAAGTAAAAACATTTAATATCTTCTGTGTTCTGATTCAATGAATATTTACAAATGACTTAAGGATCATATTATTCCTGAACACTAAAATTATGCGATCGTTCTTCTAAACCTTCTGTTTCTGGTGTAGGTAAGATTTCTTCCGAGACAATACGCTAAAACATTTCTATTCACAGAGCAAATTAACGAAGACGTTGAGACATCATACGTGTAAAATGATTATCAACTGCTCATTTTTAAATAGCCAAAGAAACTCCCTGGTGTTAAGAAGTGTGGGATGTTAATATAGTAGCTGAAACTGTGTTCTATGGGATATACATTATTTCAGTCTGGAAATCTATGTCTTAAAATTAACCCTAAAATGCACGTTCGTCTTATCCATTGGTCAATGGTAATTTCCATAGAGAATTTGGGTAATTGCGCAGTTTATTATTTCAAAGGGGTATTTAATTTAGAAGTGCCTGCAATCAAACCCAAAATACAGCAAATGATACTGCATGCATGGCACATACTTTAGATTGAAGTCTAAGTAGGATTAAAGGAGAACAAGTGTGACTGGTTACAGGGCCGCCGCCAGGGGGGGACAAACGGGACTCTAGTCCGGGGCCCCAACGGAAGGGGGGCCTCGTCAGCCACGCTTGATCAGGCACGAGGCAGAGCCCAGAGGGGCCCACACGTACCCAGTTGTCAGGGGCCCAAACATTTCTGGCGGCGGGCCTGCTGGTTATCATCTCAGTCCTGAGAAAAACCAGAAACAGGGCCGCACCAACCCCAGGATGTAAGGGGCGCTCCATATATTGTTTGCACCCGCGCGGCAAACACACTTTGCATGCTACGGTTTGGAAACATTATCAAATTCAAATTTCATGAGCATGTTAACTTTAACCGGAGATCGTAACAAATTTCATACTTTTTGGCCCCAAAACTGTTGTCGATGTATCCATGAGATTGCCCAACAGTATACAGGGTGTTTCTGAAGGTAGTTACTAAACGTTACACGCAGTTAGGGGACACAAAAACAGTTTTTACCATAGAAAGGGGGGGGGGGGGGGGCCGGAATCGTACTATTGTCTCGATGGTGAAGTTTGCAGATGGTGATAAAATTTATGCCAGTTGCAGTGATTTTTTTTTTGACATTGTTCACAAATCCTAATTCTTAGAAGTGACACGTTCTCATTATCGATGCTCACATTCCAGTTTCTAACGATATATCTCTCGTCAAAATCTGTCACACATTACGGTGTGGGGGAGAGAAGTGATCACACTGGTAAATTATGATAATGAATGCACATGACAAAAAGATATGCATGCATTAAAAATTCCTGATAAAAGGGATATTCTGAATGGTCTGTACAGGGCGTTTCTGTCTGTAAAGCTGTTTTGATGTCCCCTAACTGTGTGTAACGTTTGGTAACTACCTTTAGAAAAACCCTGTATATGGTAAGTTACACAACTCCTAAAGTCTAAATTTTTAGACTCAAACTTCCTTTCTAATACTCTGGCTCCTTCTCATGTCAAATAATTTCGATATGGCAATTTCTAAATCGAATAAGTGTGTGTGTGTGTGTGTGTGTGTATGTGTGTGTGTTTATAAAGTATGTAAAACACAAAAAAAAAAGAAAGACATGAAAACTGTTGTATTAAAACTTACCTCGCAGAACAAAAAAAGATAAAATGATCTGAAGAAAGCCAGCAGTGAAGAAGAGAGTCGCTATGATGGCCACGCAGATGATAATGGCGCTTTTGGGTCTCCGTCGGTTGTAGAAGGTATTTTCCCTCGGTTTCTCCCATGATGTTGGTGGCAAGTTCTTTCTTCGAAAAAAATGGTTTCTAAAAACAATCATCGCTGTCTGTTATAGATCTCCTCACTTCATGGGAAGAAGTGTGCCTAAGATTAAGGTACCTACTGTAAAAAATTAAAATAATTTCAATCGATGTCGTTTCTAGACAAATTTAATACATTCTAGACAAATACATTTAATAACATATCTAAGCTCTTTAACACGCTATAATTCTTCCGAGATGTTAAAATTTAGATTGGAACTAAATCACCTCTAAGAAATGAGGCCAACTATCTCTTTCCTATACAGGCTCCTCGCTTTATCCACAATCATTCTTTTCTTTTTCCATACAGCATCGCCGTTATTCAAATCTTGCATCTCAATTACCTTACTTGATCTTTTCATGCTTACCATCCCATTAAGCAACCGCTCATCACATTCGTTTCATACGCCCAAACCTTTTTAAAGTAGACTTGCAGACTACACCTGTTCCAAACCCTTTACATTAATTACCATACCTTTTAAAAATTTCGTCTCCAAGGTATCTGGACACTTCCTGTGCTTCTCATAACACCACCCTAACTTCATACACTTTCTAATAACACTTTCATATGCTATCTCACTGATAAACTCTAGTTCCTTGCATATTTCTCTAGAGCACCCACTTTCTAATTTAAAACTTCAAGGCAAAATTCTAAATTTAAAAGGGAAAACTCTTACTTTAATAAGTGAATCAAAAACTTCACATGACGTTAATATGCTCATATTCGTTTTTTGATAGTAATTTATGTGGCAGTATAAGGATCTTTTCATAACTATTCGATTTATGAGAGTCAACCTAAAATTAAATTAAAATACATGATAGAAATTAGAAGAAAACCAAATATTGTCGAACCTCGTAATTTGAATAGAGAGTTCCAAAAAATTATTAAATTATTATTAAATAAACATGTTGAATGCCCGGATATCTTTTGGGACACTGTATTATCTACATTACGTTAATTTGATACTACTTCTTAACTGACATGAAAATGGTATTTTAATGAGAGCAATCACATCTTATCATTAATGCTCTTTCGTTTTACTAAGTATATCCAGCATGAAATAAATATTCCAGATAGTTTAGTTTATTTGTAATAGCAAAATATATTTACATTAATTTATCATTTGGGATATTTTATTTACCTTTTGGTTTATTGGATTCTGCTAACTTGAACAAACTCATGGCCCGTTCTTCTTAGTGATTACTCCCAATTAGTGTTTGGGTCGAATTTAATTATTTGTTGGACAAGATTTTTTCAAAACCTAATTATTATTTTTGTGTCGTTTTCATTACATTTGTTCATATTACAAGAAGTCAAAGATAGTAGAACTTCAGGATTTATGATGTAAAGAATTAAATTATTGTACAGAAATTTGAAAGCTGTTTTTCAGAATGACTCTAAACAGTTATCATAAGAACTCGACTACGCATTGCAGTCTCAGAATCAAGACATTACATAGCTCAACAGAAGCAGAAAAACACTGCGATCAATATGAAGCAACAATAGAAAGGAAATGTTAAAAAGTTTAAGGCAAATGTTAAATGCTTTGAAAAGGCTTCCTTGGTTCTGCTCTGAATCCTTTCATTAATTCAAACTTATTAAAGTTGAACGATATAAACCAAAGAAACACATCCTTATAGAAAGCCGTTTTATGATCTCCATTTGTTTTCTAAAAAGATGTTAAAATGCTTGCTTTGTGACTTTTCCGGCACAATCTAATAAAACGATTATAATGCATTGTACGAGTACTTTTAAGAAAGGATGACAGATAATAAAATTTAATGATTATTTGAAGGTGAATTTAATTGTAAAATGTATTAATTGTGTTAGTTCTGAATATGTACTGTTATATGCACACATCGCCCGTCATCTTGATCATTTAATAAGAAAACTTGTAACAAACTACAGTAGATGTACCGGAAGGTGTGTTCAGTGATAAACAGTTAACTCATTATAATCTAGTTAAAAATTTTACTACAATAACTTAGAAAAACGTTTTTATATTAAAGAAGAAAATAATAATGCTTATAATATTTAAAAGTATTATGGCATTATTCTTGAGAAACTAAAAAGATAAATAAACGTGTGTAACTAAACTGCTAACAAATAAAGCTCTAGGTATTTTTTTTTTTTTCAAATTTTATTCATATTTAACATGTTTTGCTTTTTTGTAATTAAATATGAGAATCATTTGTAACGTATACATACTTTTGGGTTATTTGTATTTTGTTAAAGCAACTTTGTTTTTTAATAAAAAGTACGTGATGGAACTCTAAAATTTTCTTAAATCATTTAATAGAAATAATAAATCAGTAAAGTATATTAGGCAGTTTTCTAGTTTGTTTTTTTTTCCCTAACAGTTCACGTTTTTTTCTGGTAAAAATTTTCGCATTAATACATTACAAAGTTATTTCATGTAGACAATGAAATGAACCTTAAGTTTTAATAATTTTTTATCATGATTTTAAAACTGATTTATCGGATGTCGACGATTATTGAATACAAATTATTTTTTACAATTAAAGAAGAAGATCAAGATAACCATGGAAAATTAACATATGAAATTATTGCATAGTAATAGTTCCTTCAGATTGGCAAGTACCTTTAACTAGTTTGTTATTGCTAAGCCTTCTTATTTGTCGTTAAAAGGCGCGAATTTGCGTCAAAGTGCATTTTAAGCACGATCGACTTGTAAATTCAGACTCATGAATTAGATTGCTATTAATTTTTCAACAAAATGTTGTTTTAATTGTGTTTGATAAGATTAATTGATTCACAGTGGTTTAGTCATGGAGTTGGAGTTATTGATCGGACTTCCAATCCATCTGTCTAGCACAAAAGGGCGCAGAGCGACTAGAAAAAATTCATTGTGTTAGCGTTAAATAAAGAAAGATTCGAAGAAAATTTATATTATGGAGAAGTTAATAAGCCGCAAATAAGTATTTTAAAAAATTAGATATTCTATTCAACTATCTTAGTAAAAAATTACACTATAAGTATAATTCATTAATTATTTGGCCCTTTGATAATTGAATGCTGTTTTCGTTAAATTTTTTCTTTCTTTCTTTATTCTAATTTTCTTTTTACCTGCAATAAATATTTGACACAGATTGAAAGAAAAAAAATCTTTCTAGACCCCGATCAATATACTGTTACTGAGTTCATTAAGATGAAAAATTGTCTCGCTCTCTTCCTTGGTTAACTATAAAGAAAATTGTTCAACAATTTCATCTACTAATAAAATGCATGCACTGAATAATTTAATTTTTATTTAGCAATTCATTCTGGTTGGCAAAGAAATAGAGCAAACAAACACGATGGATGAGGAAATTTCAATTGTGTACTTAGAATCAATAATTCAAGCAATGTCTTTCCCTAAAAATATATGGTATGTTCATAATCGTATCGTTTAAAATGGCTTGAAATAAAGCTTACATTGAATAATGGGTTCCAACAGGGAAGCCGAACAAACCCCAAATGCCATCATCTAAGGTTTCATTAAGTTCTTCAATGTCCTTGGCGTGAAGGAAATGCATGTAATAAACAAACTCAGAAACGTCATCTAATGATAGAAAACGGAATGCGTTCACTGATACCTCTATTTTCCCCCACTAGATGTCGACACTGGAACTTTAAAAATTAAAAAAATTGAGTGTTCAGGACGATTTAAAATTCAAGTTTTTGTAAAAGTGACTCAAACTTTAAAGGAATGTTGATTTCATCTGATCTACTCTCCGTCATTTAACAGCGCCAAAGATTTCTTTTCCTATAACACAATCCAAATGGCAGAAGCTTCTCTACTAGAAAATATAATCAGAAATAAATGATAATTCTATGTGCTCTTTTAGTGCATGAAAATAAATTTTTAATTAGTATATTTTGGGAACAATTAACTGAATACTCGTTGAAAATCACCGTGAGGTATATAATCTCTAAAAATTTTAAGATAATTTTCTCTTATCTAGAGCTTTAGGGAAAGTTCATAAACCACGTGGTCAATTTTTTTGGGGGGAGGGGGTGGGGGTCAGGATATGACCACTTATGACCACAAAAGGGAAAGAGGGGGGGGGTCAAGTAATGGCCATGTGGTCAAATTAATTAATTTTAAAAGAACGGTCCCTTAGGTTAAAAGACATATCACTCAAAAGTCTGACGAAACCGAAATCAAGAAGTATCAGACTTCAGGGAAAAAAGATCTATATTATCAAGGATATATGAAGTTACATAAAACCTGATGTTGTAAATTTAGTTCAAATCCTTTAGTATATTTAGCATGTCATATTAGCATACAGGATGCTTCAAATAAAATGTAACGGCCAAATATCCTAAAAACCAATAAGTGCTCCAATTAAAAAACTTAGTGTAGTTGCATAGTAACGGGCACGTGCCGAATTTCATGGAATTGTTAAAATTGTGAAAATTGGGGTCACATGATTTTTATCTGGGAAACCAAAAGAGATAGAGTAAAAATGTCAATAAGAATCTTGTAGAGCATAGTCGAATTAATCTGAAAATCATCATTTCAGAATAACTTTATCTGGCTAATGTTTGAGAAAATTTGAGAGAAACATTTTGTGAAAGTCTAAATTTCAAGATTTTCATGAACTTGAAATACTGCAAAGCATAGTACAAATAAAAAGTTACAACGCAGTGGCGGATTTAGGGGGGGGGGGGAGGCTACTGGGGCTGAACGACAAGTCAAATCACAGAAAATCTTCAAACTGATGTCCATCGAATGCAATATATAAGAGAAGCCGTTTGTGGAAATTAGTATACATATCCATCATACTTTCAGCTCTGACAGCAGCACAGGCATCATGGATCCTTGTTTGAAGCTCAGTGACATTTGAATGTGGAGAGGCATAAACAATTTCCTTCACAGATAACCCCACAAAAAGAAATCCAGATGAGTTAAGTCTGGTGATCTTGGAGCCTGTTCCCAAAAGTTGCTGTCAGTAGATCAGATGCTGCTCGCACCTTGTGAACTGGTGCACCGTCATGGTCAAACCAAAAATTTCTACTTTCTGCTAATGGTAGGTGATATACCCATTCAGAAATTTCATTTGTTAATAGCTCAACATAACGAATGCCCTTTAGATTTTGATGGAAAAACACTGATCCAATAATGCTGCCATTCCACACAAAGCATTAATGGACCACTGATGTTGGTGGGAAGCCTCACACATAAAATGGGGATTACTGTCTGATGCATTCAAAACAAAATTGCGGAAATCAGTACGGAGCAAATAATCTTCTAGCCCTTCCAATGCTTGAACCATGACCTCCTTTATTATTACAGACCTGTTTTACTGAATAATTTCCATTGTTGCTTTTGGCATTTCTCAATTTTGCCATGACACTGTTTAACCTCCCTCTCTGATTGTTTCCACCAATGAAGGTTAGATTGTTGCTTGGACTAAGATGGTCAGGTGACTTTTCAGTGATGTTAAAAACAAACTGAATAAGCCTTCATTTCATTAACCAAATTTAGGTTTCTTTTTATTCGCTATAGAACTCCCTTTTAAAATAAAAGATTCTATGCAAAAAAAAATTTAATACTTTATGTATTTTTTTTATTTTGTTTGCACTACGTTTTATTTATCTCAGTTGGTAAAAAAGGGAGATTTCATTTTGAGAATGCCATATTTTATCAACTCTATCTCTTGTTATTGGGAACGTCTACAGTTTTTGTCAACCTCACCCAATTGGTAACATCTAAGCCACATCTCAAGGATTTCTCTAGACGTCTTAACCACCTAGATGAACGAATGGCCTTTGGTATACAACACGGATCACAAAATGGAAGAGCCTTCAAGAACAATGACAATTCTACACGGAAATTAGCGAGTGAATATAGGTTATGAACATCTAATTTCCGGGAGGACAGAGTATATTATATGGATTGTTTTAGCCAAGGAAGATATAATGTTAAATAATCATTTCGGCGAGCAATCCAAGAACTTTTTAGGGTTTAAGTAAAGATCTTGATTTTCTGCTTTTTAACACAGCGCAATGGATTGACAATGGAACTGATTCTTTTCATGGCTAGTGTCTCCGAGGAATTTGTTGAAAGATTAACTCTAATCAAAGTCTCAATTATTAAATTGGTAATGCTAAAATGAAGTACAAAAAGACCCTTGTATGTAAGATATCATTTATCCTCAATAATGTTATCCCTATTGATATTAAACAATGCAATTATAGACTTTCATTCTATACGGCGATTGGCCAGTTAAGATGAAAGTAATGGCTCAACCAACACCTCCTAGAAAGAAAACCTCACAACTGAAACGTCATATATTGTTACATCATCATAATTCGACCATTGTTGATCATATTTCTACCAATCATAAGCCCTAAATTTGGTCGACTTATGATGATGCAACAATGCATGACTTTTCAGTTGTGAGGCTTTCTTTCAAGGAGGTGTTGGCTCAACCGAGTTATAATAATCATTATGCTTAGAGATTTTTATAAGCTAACGGATAAATTATCACTTGTTTTTTACATGCAATTTTTGAGCTTTATGAAGAACTATCAGATATCCCCGGCGATGCTCGGGCTCTTTTTTGATGAAATTTTGCAATATCCGATTGTGAATATACAGTAAAAATGAACACATGAAAAAGATTAGAATTAATACAGTAAAAATTCATATTAATTAAAAAACCGAAAAGAATTCTTTTAAAATGCTCCCAGTGGAGGCCCTCTAGCAGTTCTACCCGGTTTTGCTCGTGTTGGACTTGTGTGAGTTTTACGTAGTGCCGGAGAAAAAATGTGTAGGATAATATATGCGGTTTCGAAAGTGGGAGGAAATAGAATGAAAATGAAAACAGTTTGATCTGACGTTTCTTCAGCCCTGGCTGTGACTGTAGTTCTTCTATTTCGTTCGCGACATGCTTGCGTTTAGGAGAGCTTGTGGCTATATATAACTTTGTTTCACCACAGTCGACCCATGGGAACAGACAATATGATATGATAATTTGAAATTTTAATGGAAAACGCCCATATTTAAAAAAAAAAAATAGTGTATTTTCATTACCACAAATGGATTTATTCTAAACTTGCTAATAACCGAAACAGAATAAGATATCATAAAAAATTGATCTTTAAAAATAGTTTGTTCTTCTAAAAATTCAACAATTCCAAAATTCCACGCGAATGAAGTCGCGGGCACAGCTACCCTAAATAATTTCTTGGTCACGTAATCTTTAGATGTGAACTCGCCCTGTTGTGGTGAACTTCGACGTTACAACGGATACCCACATTCACCCGTTAAAGTTTGCTCTACCAGGGTTCTAAGATGTCTTTTAGAGCAGTGGCCGCAAGAGCACATAAGGATGGTGGCCGTCTTCTTCCACGTGTAGCCTTACATTACGGAATATATTTTGACACTAATTTGCCCAAGTTCGTGATTATTACATTACTTAACCAATGATCAAGGAACGTTGCATAGCCATAATCCCAAAAGAAGATAAATGATCAATCTGCTAAAGAACTACTCAATTCAGTAAAAAAAAAAATTAGTTAAGGCATCGTTATCCAAGGATATAAGTTCGTATCCAAAGCATCAAAATGTTACGAGCAGTTGCGGCTCGTGACTATAATAAAGTGGAGGGGCACACATTTTTCAAATACAATGGCTGCTAAAATCCTAGGCCTTTTCGTTCAAAAGTTATACAATGATGTTCTTTGATTCACATCTGTATTTGGAGCCTCGCGGCCCCTGCCGAGGCCTCAGAGGACTATATCCAGTTTTAGTGTGTAATAGCTAAAATTTTAAGCAACACATTATAAATATAAAAGATTTCAGGTTTCTGGACTTCTGGTTTAAAATTTATAGCTTGTTTTGAGATTGAGGCCGCATGGCCCCTACCAAGAGACTTATATAATTTTGACTTCATATCAGCGTAAGAAGAAGAAATTGATACTGGTGTCCGATCCAAAAATAAAAGTTAGGAGAAAGCCCCTTATCGTTTTGTTTATTTTTGAGAGCAACTGAAATTCAACTCATTCTATCGGCGATATCTTTCTCAATTTTCACGATATTTGCTTGGGCTTTTTATAAGAGTAGCTCTATACATTTGGCTAATAAATTATACAAAAGACAATTTGGTAGCGCATGCGCAGTTAAACATTATTTAGTAAAAATGCTCATATTTCATCAAATATTTAATATTTTTCTATTCTGATTGCAGGGCATTGTCTGTACTGTAGTTTGTCAAGTTTTCTATAAATGGCATTGCATTGGGTTGAAAATCTTGCGTGTTATAAACAAAAAACTTACGAAAACATTTCGACCTTTTTAAAGAAACCTTTATATCTCCATGAATATACATGCTATTCTCATACAAATGAACACAGAAAAGTAAAACAAGCCTCTTAAGCATATGCTACAGCTACAATGCATTTCAAGCATTATTTTTTACAGGATGATTCCAAACATTATTTTTTTGGTTCACTTCTCTGCTGGTCCCCTATTTGCCTTCGGGAGAAACCCTTCCCTGAAATATATGAGGTGTAACATCCTTTTTACACCCCTGCAATTTCAGGATAATTCATCAAGTATTTTTCTAGATATTGGACAAAACGTCTAAAATCGAAAGTGTCCGGTCATTAATGGCAATATGGTCTATATTAGCTAAAGTTTTTAGTAAACTACTATAAGTATACAAAATTTCAGATTTCTAAGCCTTTTCCGTCAAATATTGTAGTTCTGTTTGTGTTTAGGGCCCCTGCCAGGGCCCCAGAGAACTATATAAGTTTTAGTGTATAATAGCTAAAATTTTAAGTAACACACTATAAATATATAAAATTTCAGGTTCCTAGGTCGTTATGTTCAAATGTTAAAGCTTCAATTGTATTTGGGGCCTCGAGACCTCCGGCGGGTCCCTAGAGATTTATATCACTTGTATACTGGTTTTATTTTTTTAGAACCGCACTACGAATTTACGAAATTTCAGGATCTTAGGCGTCTTTGTTCAAAGGATAACAAGGAACCATGAAATTCATACAAGTGGCCCCTGAGGGGCCCCGGGCCACCCTAGAGGATTCGCTATATTTTTCGCACCGTCCTCTGTATAGAGCCTACGTGTGTACAAAATTTCAAGCCTGTAGGTCAATCCTTTCAAAAGTTATGGCGTATGACATACACACATTTATTCATCTGTACCGTCGTTAATAGGGTTTTATGCTAAAACCCTAACAATATTTATTTGAAAGGCATCTGAAAGAAATTGATTTAAAGGTTAGAACAAATAATTCATATTGCTTTTTATATTTAGGGTTGAGGAAAGGAAAAGCACAAGAAATTATAATCAAGAATAAAGAGGTATGTGGATAATCGTAATTAAGTATAAAGAAGGGCTCTTTTACCACAACAAAAGTAATAAAGAATATAACAAAAACAAAAATAACAGAAAAATACAACCTGGAAGTGCTTTTCGAGAGCAAAGCTCTCATCATTCGGCAGGAACCAAGGAGAACACGTGGAAAACCCAAAATTCTCCACGTGTTGGCCCACTGGGGTCGGAGTATTGGGTGTGGGAGTTAGAGGGGACCAAAAGATATAGATGTAATGTAAAGGAGTGAAATTCGGTATGCAGATTATTCTAGGCAAGACCTACATTACTATGAAGCTTGGGCCAAATTGTTACAGTGGGGTCGGGAGTTGTGGGGGTGGCAGTCACTTGGTCTTTAGAAATATGACAACATACGGCATGTGATATATCATTCGATCGGAAATGATGAGAAACGAAAGATAAAGCTCATTTTCATTTTCTAAATACTACGTTCGAGAAAATAAATTTTTCGATCAAAAAATTAGGGGAGGGGGTTAAAAAGTGCAGATAAGAGGGTAAAAATAGATGAATTCAGGACTTCCACTACTTTCCTATATCCTCCTCGGGGGGGGGGGGGGGGGGGGTTAATTTCCTGTTAAACGGTAAGACTTAATACATAAGCATTAATAAATTTGAAACCCCAGTGCATAATCATTATAATCTGTAAAACTTAATGCACGAGACATTGATAAACTAATAACTGAGACTCAACAAGAATTTTTTACCTCAGCAACCGCAAAGAATAACGTGCTGCCTCTAGAAATATGTAAAATATGGAGTCGCAAAAGCAAAACTCCAAGCAAGACATACTAATGCATTAATAGAAAAATTAAGTAATCAAATTTCTAGAAGATCATGGCAATATACTTAAATAAAAAGTGGGGTAGCCAGAAATAGTCAACATAGGATGAGCCAGAAATAACTGCATAAGCTTATTTTGACAGGCTCTTGAAACTAGAATAAAAAGTTTAAACAATAAAAAATATCAAACAATACATACAAGAATGTATTGTAGAAGAATGAATAGAAAAAATGTAAAAAAGAATTTTGACTTTCAGCCGACTACCTAAAGAATTACATTTAAGGGCAAACAAAACTACTAATAAATAAATTCAAACTTTAACAACAAGTTTCTTGAAATTTAGCCCAAAAAAAATTATAAAAGGAATCATTTTACAGATAATTACAGTAGTACACCAACTGTCTTCAGTAATGCGGAAATCACGACAGTCCAATATACATAGTAGCCTAAAAAGCACAAGTCCTTCTGATAGGCTGTATACGATGACCAAACAGGAATCAACGAATATGCGGTTCATACCAACGCCTCCTATAAAGAAAGCCTCGGCATTGAAACGTCATACATTGTTACATCATCATAAGTCGACCCGAAGCAACGCCACCTAAAAAACAAAGCCTTCTCACTGCCTGTGGACTGCGTCATCAAACCAGGGCTGACAATCCAACTTTCATTGTTTACAACAAACGAAAAAACGCTGATTACAACGAGATAGGTCTGACCAAGATAGGTCTAGCAACAATGTAACCTTCATTGTTTCCATCTTGGATTTTAACAATCAGTCTTTTTTTGTTTGTTGGAAACAATGAAGGTTGGATTGTTGCTGGACCTATCTTGATCAGGTGACTTTTCAGTGCCGGAGCCTGTATTTCTCGTTAGTCTCGAAGTCGACCAAATTTAGAGCTTATTATTGGCAGAAATGCGGTTAACAAAGGACGAAGTATAATGATGTAATAATGTATGATGTTTCAGTGCGGAGGCTTTCTTTATAGGAGGCGTTGTTCATATAAGACGAAATCCATGCAGAAGGTTAAGTCCGGTTGACTACGCATTGATGATCCAAGGCTGGAATATCTGATCCCTTGCCCATGACCTACTATATTATTACAGACCTGTTTTACCGAATGATTTCCATTGTTGCTTTTCGTATTTCTCAATTTTGCCATGGCGCTGCTTAACCCCCCTTTTCTTGCCAACTGAGATAACAAAATGTAGTGCAAACAAAATAAAAAAAATACATAACGTAATTAAATTTTTTTTTTCATAGAATCTTTTATTTTAAAAGGGAGTTAAATAGCGAATAAAAAGAAAAGTAAATTTAGTTAATGAAATGAATGCTTGTTCAGTTTTTTTTAACGTCACTGAAAAGTCACCTGACCATCTTAATCCAAGCAACAACGTAGCCTTCATCGTTGGAAACAATCAGAGAGGGGAGTTAAGCCATAACCACCGAGAGAGAAGGCCTCTGCGATGAAAAGGAATACATTGTTACATCATCATATTTGGGGCACATTTATGGCTAATTATTGGTAGAAATAATCTCTCTCGGTGGTTACGGTTAAGCCAACACCTCCTAGAAAGAAAGCCAAACAACTGAAAAGTCATACATTGTTACATCATCATAAGTCGACCAAATTTAGGGCTTATTATTGGTAGAAAAATGGTTAACAATGGTCGAAATAAGATGATATAACAATGTATGACGTTTCAGTTGTTTGGCTTTCTTTCTAGGAGGTGTTGGTTAAGCAGCGCCATGGCAAAATTTAGAAATGCGAAAAGCAACAATGGAAATTACTCATAAAACAGGTCTGTAATAATACAGTAGGTCATGTCTTGCCTGTCAGCTGAAGAAATCTAGGCCCGATGGTTAATTTATTTTCTTTGGTCGACAAAGCCAAGCGCGTGGCCATCGCGTTCAACAATGGCGATCAAACAGTTCATCACATCACAAATATCATTCTGTTGCATTGTAGAAAAATATACAATTTACTGTTCTTTGGAATTTTTGTTTTTTCACATCATAAAATCATGTAGTGGAAAGAATAAATTTAAATACTTCTACACCACATAGCATGCAAGGAGAGTTTCTATTTAATCCACCTGCTCCAACTTCCTCACATAAAAGTACAATAATTCTTCCATTGAAAGTACTCTGTCAGATTTGTATTTTAGAAGTTGGCTCACTTTAGATGAGACACTCTGTATACAGACAGATCAGATTCCTGTCTTTTGTAAGGAAAGCTATTCTCTAGCTACTTGATGGAATAGCTAATTTGTGCTATTAAATATTTGTCTGGGATTTCTCGTAGGCTTATTCCGATGTGTTATTTTAAGTCCTGTCAAAGCAATTTTAATGGCCGTGCTTCTTTATTAGGAAGTCTTCAAATTTGTGATCTATCAATTTGAGGAATTGACAATTGATAGGAATTATTGCCGATCTCATATCTGCTGATTCCAGACCTGCCAACTATTTCTGGAGGAAAACCGGGCGATAGCAAATTTTTGTAGGATAAAATTTACATATCGATAACATAATTAATTGTTACAAAAATTGTGCATTGACATTTTACTTAATTTTACACAATATGGAACCCGTCAAAATTTGACGGCAAACAACTGTGTGGTTTCAAAAAAAAATCCTCTCCACAAAGATGTCGCAATCAAGAACTTTGCTAGTATTGATGATCAAATTTACGACAATTACATACAACAATTAACGACGATAACAATGATCAATGCGCATGCGCAGAAGTGCCGATTTTGCTCTTTAAAAAGTGCTTTGCGTTTTAATATATAATAAAGGATTAGGATGTCACAATTACATATATACTATACGTGGTCCAACGAAATAAAAACTGGGCATGTCTAATTAAATTCCCAATTTCAACTGTTAGACATTGTTGTTAAATAAAATTAACAATGATTAACAATAGAGCTTTTACAGCAAGTGACCATATAATGCACTGTGGGTTTGGATCATTGTTAGCAGGTCAGCCATGTTGGATAACAAAAACGCCTTTGCACGCTATTCGCTATGACAAGGTCAGCGTATTATACGAATCTTCCAAACAACAATACTCAACAACAATGCTTAACCGATTTCTTGAGTGAATGCGATGATTGGGAAAAGCGAAACTAGAGAGTAACGACTTTTTTGTGATCCAGTATGGCGGCATTGACGTCATGATGACGCGTAGTGAAAAATCCCTATTGAAATTGGAAATTTAATTGGACACGCCCAGTTTTTCTTTCCTTGGACAGAGTATAGTCAAAATAACTAAGGGAATAAGATACACCGTACGTGAAATAAGTACTCAGTAAGTAAGTTGCTGGTGCATCATAGGGAAAGAAGGGAAAATTTTAGATTAGGTGAGATTGTCAAAATCCGGGTGACACCCGGTGAATCCGGGTGAGTTGGCAGGCCTGTGATTCTCGTTTCAGAATGAGGACAATGCTCTTGCTCAAAATCATTGTTGAATACAAATTCCGTATTATTGAATTTATACTTAACAACGGTTTGAGCAAGAGCATTAGCGTTCATTCTGAAAACGGGCCTCAAGGCACAGATGCTTCGAGATCATTGATTAATTTTAATCAAACTTCTTTTTTGTTGGACATAAGAAGAGGTTGAACCGGTAAATCCGATCTCTTGGACTGTTTTTAGTATTTGCTCCTCTTGTTGAGATTGGCACGTAACGAATTGATAATCATCCTGGCTAGTTTGAGCTTATTAACTGAGAGATATAAAGAATTAACTATTTGAGCTTATTAATTGAAAATTAAAAATCGTTCATTTTCTTTTGAAAGAGTTAAATCCCCGTTGATCTAAACTTAACATTTCTAATAACTTAAGCTTTCTTCTTATTGTCCTAATATATTACTGATAATTGAAACAGTATTTCTGTTAAGTCAATAGTTCAGACTTTTGTTTAAGTGGATATTAATCTCGTTAAAGTAATTTTTGATAAGACTTTGAGAAATGCCGAGAAAATGTGCTTAACAACACTCAATAGGGAAACAACATCAACACCATTTGTCCAAAATAAAGAATTATGCACATTTCAACCACCTTGTGGCCATCAATATTAACCCTTTATAACCTGAGACCTCACATTTGTGTTGTTTAAAAAGAAATTTTTTTATGCGCCTCTTCAGTGTTAAAGTTTACCTCTAAGTCCTACAGAGCTCGAAAATGCTTCACTGTAACTAAAATAATTGCCACTAGGATGTTCTCTCAGTAAGGAGAGAGTGAATTACACTTAGACCTCATGGCTTCCACTTGTGTGCCGACAAGGTAAATTTACCGATCTAAATCATAAATTATAACTTTAATTACTGAAAGATCTCTTTGAAAATCATAATTATGAATATCCATAGAACAATTATACAGCTTTGCGATGCATTACATTTTTTTACCAGTTTCTCACATGAGGAAGAAAATGAAATACATGTTTGTGTGTTTCAGGCGTTACTGGTAATAACAGTGACCAAATCGAAACCACACTATTGTGTCTCCTAGGCGCTTGCGAGAATAAAATAAGCTTCATTCTATAATAGAAGAGTGGATCTTTACTTATCTTACGTTATAATTCTTCCTCTATGCATGTTTCACTTTTTAACCGAATGAAACAAAGACGAATAAAAAATTATACTCCAACTACAAAATTAAATTTTATAGAAATAAAAAAAAATTAACAGCTTTGAAAGGCTAAATGAAATCCACTGAATATTTGTAAAATTTCCAAAAATGCTTTTATCCTCCTTCATAGTTTGTTTTATGGAACAAAACACAAATCTAAAGTTACACCAATACCACCGATCGACAGCGATGACAGTGATCTAAGTGGGGTAGAAGAGGGAGATTGTGAAGTAGAAGATGTATACGATCCTGATGAGCCAGGTGATGAAGATGTGGAAGAAGGTGACAAACGATTTTTTTATTGCGTCCTCATTTGAATATTTAAAACCATAAAAACATTTTCGGTTTTGTAAAAAACAAAACCGAAAAAAAAGAGAAGCGTTACAGTCAGTAATATGAACATATGAAGTAGCCTACAGTTCAAATTTTTGTCCTCTACAATAAAGGGTTGTATTTTATTTTTTTTTAGACTTTGATGTCTCTCAACCCGGACCAAGTTCTAGGCCGATTAGCAAACCCAAGAAAAATAAAAGGGACAAGCTTCCAACCTACAAATGGAAAAAAGAAGAGTTGCCGGAAAGGCAGATCCCCGAAGAAGTACCAATCTTACTGAATCCCGAGTTTCTTCATGGCAGTTTGCAGTCACCTTTGGATTTCTTTCAACTGTTTGTCACTGAAGAAATCCTTGAACACATTACATTTCAAACAAATCTCTACATCACTCAAAAGCAGCATGGCAATGCTCGAAAGAGTATGGTGACTCCTGTGACGAAAGAAGAAATCTCCAAGTGCCTTGGAATTTTGATCTACATGAGCGTAATACACATGCCAAATAGAAGAATGTATTGGTCACCTTCGACGCGCCAAGATCCAGTCGCAAACGCCCTAACAAGAAACCGATTTGATGAAATTCTCTGTCATCTACATTTTAATGACAATAACTACATGAAAAAGCCAGGCGAAGAAGGCTACAATCGGTGCTACAAAGTTCAACCTTTTATTGACCATTTTCGCACTCGATTTCTTAAGGTTGCTGTTCCCAAGACTATGCAGTCCATTGATGAGCAAGTTGTGCCCTCAAAAGCTAGACATGGTATGAAGGTATACATGAAAAAAAAAGCCAGTCAAATGGGGCTACAAACTTTGGGTCCGTGCCGGAACCAGTGGTTACATATATGATTTCGAAGTGTATGACTGCGTATCGCATGGACTTCCTGAAGGAGTAGATGTTCCAACAGCTGGATTTGGGGAATCGTCCAGTGTTGTTGCCCGACTGACATACGACTTGAAAGAAGGACATCAAGTTTATTTTGACAATTATTTTGCCTCGGTGGAATTGCTAAGCTATCTTTTATCAAGGAAAATCTTTGCTTCTTGCACCATGCAATCCAACCGAATCCGAGGATGCCCGCTCAAATGCGACAATGATGCCCGCTCAAAGATTTGAAGAAAATGGGTAGAGGTGCATATGACTTCAGATCTGACAATGACAAACAGTTTGTCATTTGTAAATGGTATGACAACAAGTCTGTTCTCGTCGCATCAAACTACGATTCTGTCACCCCAACAGAAGATTGCAAGAGATACGACCGAAAACAGAAAAAATATGTTGTCGTACAGAGACCAAAACTGATTTCAAATTATAATAAAAGGATGGGCGGTGTCGATAAGGCAGACATGCTGGTTGCCGTGTACCGCATATTTGTGAAGAGCAAACACTGGTATTTACGCATTGCCTTCCACCTATTTGACTTAGCCATCGTGAACGCTTGGCTGCTGTATAAGAATAGAGGAGGAGGGCGTCCTCTATTGAACTTCCGATTAGATCTGGCCCTCAGCATCCTTCAGATGTCAACTCCACCATCTGAGGACGAACAGGAAGATCCTGACCTTCAATACCAGCCTCGGAAGAAAAGAGGACGAACCACATACAAAGTCGATAATGCTGTGAGGTATGATAAGGTTTCACACTTACCACAACAAGCTGAAGACCCAAGACCGTGTATGTGCAGTTTGGAAACCTGCAATAGGCGAAGCAGATTTTTTTGCATCAAGTGCAAGGAATATTTATGCATCGTGGGATCCAACTGCTTCAAAAAATACCACACTAAATGAACATTGTATCTTGTGCGTTTATAACCATTATTATATATAAAAACATATTACTTCACTTGTTCACACACCTTGTATCTCTAATTCAAATCATCCGTTTTGAAAATGTTGAATCACATTTGTGTAATTTTTTAAAACCACTGAATTCAGACATTAAATATTACTCGTATAAATGTAATTTTTTCTTTTATTCATCATTAATGGGTAAGAATTAACACATGTAATTGGATAACCAGAAATACCTGAACAACACTTTCGTGTGGTAAACAGAATTTCGCTTTGATTACCATAAGTACCTGTGGAACACATATGTGTCATTTAGATAAACCGCAGATTAACATAATTATTTACATAATCAATTTTTTAAAGTTTTTTTTTGACCTTTATAAATAAATGGACGAAGTTTAATAACTCTGCATAATCGGGAACATAGCTCAGGTTATAAAGGGTTAAGTATTCCGCTTTTGGTGTTATTTCCCTATTGAACGTTTTATTTAATAAAAATAAAATCGTTCAATTTGCTCATCTTGCCTGATCCATCTTTTCATTCGCTTACCACATTACGATTCTGGAGATCTCAATAGGTCCTTTCATTAAAGACCAGAGGTCACATATTACAACTTTCAATAATGATAGAAAAATTTTCGTCGGTTATCTTAAGAGATCAAGCATCCTCTGTAGTTTGTTAACATTTGCTTGTCCTTTTAATACATTCCTCAACAATATTAAGAAGAGAATTTCTAGAAAATTGTTGAGGTTGCACTTTTGACCACTTGAACTTGTTCCTATAAATTCCTGGCAAATATCGAGGCAACTCCGTTCTCTTCCTCAGAGACACTTATTTCGGATTCGGAATCATAATATCCCTGTCTATTGTTTCGGCCCTGTGGAATATCTTAATACCATTTATGGTGTTAATTGAAACTTTTAGTAACATTATCCTAATTGCATTATCGATTCGATTAGCAGCCAACATAATTGCAGGCCATTTACTGTTATTAACTTTATTAAGAGACCGAGGAAACTTCATTCTCATCTTGAAAATATTCATGACATTCGGCTGCACAATCTTCCATAAGGGAAAAGTCTATTCATGTTGAAAATACCACGTGCTTGAATTAACAAAATAATCCAAATGAAAAGTGGATGATGGAATAGTTGCTCCACCTTGAAGAGTTTATAAACATAAAAACACGGTATTCCGTGCATGGGATCTTTTTGGACCCCAAACACTGATAAATCCGAAAATATACAACTCCTTGCCAAAAAATTAGAATAATGGTATTTTACGTTCTGAAGTTAAATTTGAGTGGAGAGTAATCAACGAACTTTTGTAGCTACAGGTTTAGACCTTTTTCCGGGTTAATGTACTTATTCCTCTAGTCGATTTCAAAAGGAACAATAATTTATTCCAAAATTAGAATTTATATTCAACACATTGAAGATGACAAAAAATTAGAATAATTTCCACAACTGTCCAATTTGGTGAACAGAAATGTTGCAAGTAATTTACATATCTTTTTAATGTTCAATATATCGGGTGTCCCAAAAATGACTGATGGATTTTGAAAATCAAAAAAAAAAAAGACGGAATGCGATAGATATGTATCGTTTGCAGCCTTATGCTTAGGAAATCAGGGAATTTTATCCCACCAAATTTCAAATTTAGTTAACATTTTCACCCACAGGTGGCGCTGAAAACTATGAAAAAATAAAAACCGGTATGAAAATGTTGCAAGGACTGTTGCAAAAAACTAAACAATGACATTTTCAATGTAACCCCCATTTGCTGCAACAACGTGGCACAGTCTTAAGCAAAAATTTGCCAAACATGTCACGTGGAATTGTCTCACAGATCGCCTGCAGCGCCATCTCTTGGTAGAAATGTTAACTAAATTTGAAATTTGGTGGGATAAATTTCTCTGATTTCCTAAGCATAAGGCTGCAAACGATACATATCTATCGTATTCCGTCTTTTTTTATTGATTTTCAAAATCCATCATGTTTGGGACACCCGGTAAAAGGCATTGCAAATTTTCTTAGCAGGCCCGTTCTTAGGTGTTATGCGGCCCTACGCGGGGGGTCCGGGGGGCCCCTCCGGCGGGGGGATCCAGGGGGGGGGGGGGCGGAGCCCCCCCTGGAAGCTCTGCGAAAATACGTGGAAATTAGACCAAGGAGACGTTTTCCTGTTACGTTACGAATTCAACTCAGGATGATAAATTTCAGGATGAGGAAGGTAACGTGAGTGACACAGACGGCTGCAGTGCCATTTAAAAAAAAAACCGGGGGATCGAGGGCGCCTCACGGGTGCCCCCTCACGTTCAGGGCCCTACGCGAATGCGTAGTCAGCGTATGCCTAAGAACGGGCCTGTTCTTAGCTCAGATTAAGCAACATAGGTAGAAAATCGGACGTATATCATGTTACAAAGCGAACAATATGTGATCTTTATGGAACTGAAAAAACTCGGGCAGAAATTGCGAAAATCATGAAGTACTCACAGCCTATAATGGCAAAGGTGTTAAATCAGCAAAAGGATGATCCAACTTTTACAGGAAATCGAAAGAGATGTGGATGTAAACGCAAGACTAGCAAGAGGCAGGACAGGCAACTGAAGAACAATGTGAAGAAACAGAGTTTCAAAAGTGTTAAATATATTCATTTTGAGTGAAAAAAGTGTGGAGCAACCGTTTCTAGCAGAACTACAAACAGACGATTATATCAATTTGCGTTTCAGCCCAGAGTTCCCAAAACTAAACCTATGATGACGTTGAAGCAAAGACCAACCCAAAGGGTGCAATAAAAGAGCTACTTAGGGACAAGATGACTAAAGTAACAAATTAAGTGACGAATCCCTGCTCTCTTTGTCTTTTGATGACCAAGAGTTCATATGTGTGGAGACGGACACAAGCAGCTTACAACAGCAACTCCCTCAACAGATCAATGTCATTTGATGCTTCAGTAATGGTAATGAAATCTTATGGAGTAGGAAAGTTATGTGGCTAAATGGTGTAGTAAATGCCGCAGTCTGTCAAGAAATATTCGACAATTTGATGATCGCATCATCTGGAGATCTATGCTCCGATTCCTTTCTGTTCCAGCAGGATGGTGCGTCTAGTCATATTGCTAAATCCAAAAAAGAATGTCTTCACCATGAAATATTTGTATGTTACATAGCCAATAATTCACCAGACATTAATCCTACTGAAAATTTACGGAAGTTGATGAATGCTAGACTTCAGCAAAGCCTTCCACAGACAAAACAGGAGTTGAATTTGACAATCAGTTATTTCGGTCTAACATCAGTCATGAAGAACGTGCTAAGTTGGTCAACAGGCTAAGTCTTTTAATTAAAGCCAAAAGCGACGCTATTAAGTATAAATTTTATGAAATCGTTTTCGATTTGTACATCTTTTTTTGTCATTATTCTAATTTTTTGCCTATATCTCGGGATTATTCTATTATTTTGTCATCTTCGATTTATTTAATGTAAATTTTAAATTTTGAATAAATTAATTTTTCTTTTGAGGTCTACTAGAGGAATACGTACATCAACCAGGAAAAAAAAAAGTCTAAATGTGTCAACTAATTTGGTCAACTTCCTCTTAAGGGCAGCATTTAGTACCAAAGTTTTTTTGTTTAAACCGACAAATCAATTGCTCGGGAACTATTAACGCTAGGAACGTAAAACTGAGAGATTATAGACAAATTAGATGTTGAAATTTAACCAAATAGCCTCAGAGATATGTTTTTCGGTGGCACGCATACTCCTATTCAAGAATTATAGAATGAGGTATCTCAAAATCGGAGCCACTTGCATTTCCTTGAGGAAGGAGAGTGTCGTAGATGCAGACTACTATGAAAAAATGGCTTTCCTGCAGCTTTCTAATGCAATGTTGTACATGCGGGAAAAAAAAAAACAATCCTAAGGAAAATTTCACGCATCAAATCTACTGGTGAAACGAATCTATCTTTGGCTGGTTATGTAAGTGATTCACGTCTTATACTCTATCCAACGAAAGTTTGAATGGGCGTGTCCAATTAAATTTCCAATTTCACTTGTTAGACATTAATTTTATTTTGCAACAATGCCTAAACAATTGAAAGCTGAAATTTAACTGGGCATGTCCTGTCAAACTTTCGTCGGTCAGAATATAGTAAAAGGACTTGATAAGGAGGAGTAAACGCTTGCTTATTGAAATATCAACATTAACATTATACGTGATACCAAAACAGACGAAGGTACATGAAGAACACATGATACCTAACCTAACCTACCTTCATCTGGTCTTGGTGATACTTTTCCCGTTTTTGAATCCATGTAGTCAAATGATTAAGATCCCGAAAATAAACAACTGCTGGATGTTACACACTATTCCAATTTTTGTCCTCATTTCGTTTTCTATTCGAAACAATGTTGGTTTATCACGCTTACTATTGTGCTTATTATAATGAAGAAATTCCAAGCGAAAATAAAAGCACAAATACGACAATGAAATTCTACCTCTAATTCTATAAAAATCTGGCAATCGTCGTCCTCAGAACATCATGGCCCAAGAAACGTATAATCAAGAACAGATGAAGGAAGGTATAATGTTGTCGTCTATACCACTGTGGGGAGTCGCATACGACAAACTGATCACATACTGGAAATTAAATATTTATTCAAGGTAAACAATAACATAAATCTGATGGTGATGATCTTCAATAAGACTTTCAACAATAACATAATAAGACTTTCAATTCAATCGGATAGCATGGCCTATACCGATTAAAAATTCTGGCAGTGTCTTCCAACCGGTCACTTGTCTGTTTTACTTAAAATCTTGGACAAAACAAATTCTATAAAGAAGAGTTTTTTTTATACAGGGTTCGTACATTTGATCGGTATAGGCCATGTTATGTTATTGTTGAAAGTCTTATTGAAGATCATCACCATCATATTTATGTTATTGTTTACCTTGAATAAAATATTTAATTTCTAGTATGTGATCAGTTTGTCGTATTTCTTTTATTATTAATTATTATTCACATTGTATTTATGTTATTATTTATTTTTTACACTCCAGTAATTTGTTGGATTCGTCAATAAATAAATAAATTCAAAGTTTTATAGTTGAATTGAAAGTCCTACACCATCATATTTATTTTAACTTAAAGATTTTTATAGAGCTTAATTTATTTTGTAAAACTGTATGCCATATTTTACATTTTTATAATCGAGTGTCATAATATTTCTTTGTGAAAATTTTTTATAAAGATCGGTCGATGTTGATTCCTATTAATTCAACTTTTTTGGTGGATTTTCGAGCTTGATCTAGCGATGTTTCCATGAGAGCATCGGATGGGACCCGGGATGAAACCTTTATCACCACGCCGTCCACAATCTTAATTCTTTATTATCTAATATTATCTTCGGCTTTGTTTATCCTGACACATTAATTATGGTTCCGATTGAATTGAAAGTCCTACACCATCAAATTTATGTTATTGTTTACCTTGAATAAATATTTAATTTTGTCGTATTTCTTTTATTATTAGTTATTATTCACATAAGTATTTAAGTTATTATTTAATTTTTACACTCTAGCATTATTGTTTACCTTTTAGTTTTATTTTCCGTATGTGAATAGTTAGTTGTATTATTTTTATAGTTATGAATTACAAGAATTTCTCTGAACAAGAACGATACTGAAGCAGTTAGGTGTGGTAAATGTCCGGTGTGGCAATTGTCCGGTGGTAAATGTCCGGTGTGGTAAATGTCCTACACTCCACGTAAGTATAGTCGTCAAATAATGCGTTTTCATCAAACTGAATGCTTGCTGTAATCTTAGTAATGAACGGTGCAGTGCGTTCTACATCTCCCCATTCAGGTATTGCTTTCAATCCTATCCAGCTGTGTACCTCCAAATCTTTAAAACTACTTTCAGCCCAAAAATTCAAATATTCCAAAGCGGTTTTGTAAAAGGAAAGTACAGTATTATTAACATTTTCCACCTCATCATCATATATTCCTTCCTTCCTCCCTTTCGAAACGTCTAAGAAACTGTTTTATGTCTAAGAAATGGGGGGCCAGAACAAAAAGATCGCTACGGAATAAAGAAGTAGTGATGGGTATATCGTATCGATATACAGATTTCTTTAAAAATGATATATCGCTATTATCCGATATATCCGAACCCGTCGGAGAGGAATTGGGGGTTGTTGTCGACACCATGATTGAATGGCAGCTTTAGACCCTCTTCTGCAGCACGATAATGCCTGCCCGCACATGATCGTCACACGCCAGAGGTCTTGCAGCGCCTACAGTTCAAAGATGAAAGACTTTGTACATTGCGACTTTCACCACTTCCCAAAGAGAAGTATCAGATACAAAAAGAATTTTGAAAATCGGTTAAAAAATAAAAAAGTTACAGCCATGGAGGCATTACTTTTCAATATGCCCTCGTATTTCCGAAAATAATTTTGATTTTAAAGCAACAGATTAAGAACATCTTCATTTCTGCAAGGAGACTATTTATGATGAAAATAAATAGCCTGTTATAAATCATCTGTCTTTTGCAGAATGACCAGTTTTAGAGAAAGTACAGTGAATACAGGATTGCCACTCTAAGTATTTAACTTCGCCAATCATTTCCTGAACATCAGACCACATCATATTTTGGAAATCAATGGAAGCCATTTCTCCTTTACTAGCGAAAGTTGCCTTAAAGTCTTTATCCATCCCTGCTTCCTCCGTCCCATCAGGAAGACTATTTTCAAAAGCGGGAAACCTATACAATGAAAAAAAAAGATCATCTAAAATTTTTGTTTTAAATAATTCGATGAAAAACAAAAAGAAATACTAACAGGAAAACACAGTTCCACTGTTTGAATATGAATTTTGAGAATTTCTCATATACTCATGCTGTACAGTTCAATTTTCAGAGAATATCGATATTATTCATATCGTCTTTCTTACTGTATCGATACATTCCATACGATATACCCATCACTATAAAAAAGCCGACGTGGCATTGGACAAGAGAAAGACAGGAGAACGGCCAATCAGAAAAGAGGGTGAGTAATAAAGAGCACATAAACTGCTAATAAAATAATAAAATAAGATGAAGAAGAAAAACGGGACAACCCGGGACATTTTATTCAAAATCGGGACATTGAGTCAAAAACCGGGACTGTCCCGGCCAATCCGGGACGTCTGGTCACCCTAAATAAAAGAATACAGAAAAATATGCCCCAAATAAAATGGATCTAAAAAGAGCCTCTTTTATATCATTTTAATGTTAATAAAAGGAATCATTTTACAACACAAAATACACAGAAATTCAAGTTAACATTAAATAGGCTAACAAGATATTTCGATAAGGTCTGATGGCTTTTATTTTTTTTTCCCTGAAATAGAACATTTAATTCATTATTTCTTTTTTAAAAAGTGTTTTACTTTCAAAATTTATTGTAAATCTCTGCATAAAACGAATTACAAATTGCATAATATACAGAACTGTTTACACATACATCTCATAAAAAATTCAAAATTGTATACTTCAAAAGAAAATTTAAACAAATTTTCAAATGGGGAGGATAAATGAAGTAGTGGCATTTGTTAGACTTTAATATAAATCTTGTTTTTAGTGAAAAAAAAATTTTTTTCAAGGAAGACTGGTGCATTTTTCCTTTGTTAAATTACAAACCAAAGGCATTATTAAATTACACAGCTTTCAGAATCCTTATTTTATTATACAACAATCACAACAATAAAATTTTGTCAAACAATTTTTATGTAATTTTCCTCAAATCTTTAAAATAAAATACCTAATTAAATTATTTCAACTTCTTAATTGTTCTTGATTGACAAAGAGAAAAATCCACAGAAATAATTTCATGTGAAAAACCCATTCAGCAATAGTTTAAGAAAGAAATAAGGAGAACAAATAGTATATATTTGCTTTTGTTGTTTCTTTTAAATTTAACCACTTAAAAAGCAAATATATATTTATCCTATAATATTATTATTTAAAAACCGTCAATCATCTGACATCACAATATCCAAAGCTGGCACTAAATACAATGTTAATCCAGGATACATAGGGAATGGCATTTGGGTCTTTATATTCAATGCACAGCTATAGGGCAAGATTTACATGTGCTGATGGGATAAAGGGTACATTTTCTCAACATGTTAAATACTATGCAAAAAATAAAATGAAATTAAAAAAAAAATCTTAACTATTTCTTTACAAATAACAATGTTCTTATTCCAATTCATTTTAATAGAAAATCTACTGCAGTCACTATTTGAAACTTATGCATTCTTTTATACCAAAAAGGTCGAAACTTATACAAAAAGGTTGGAGTTCTGTTTTTCTTTCACGTTATATGTTGCAAGGCCTCCATCGACTTCATTAAGAAGGACGATATGAAGAACTCTCCGTTCCATAACATAATGACAAAAATACTGATTAAATGCTGAATGACAGAACAAAAGTAAATCAATATGTTAAAATCTCAACAGCAACAAAAGGATGGCAACAAAATTATATCTTATGTAATTCTTGAATTAAGTAGTATCAGCAATACAGGTGGTTCTAACATATTTGGCACTTGCTTAAAAAACTCCTACTCCTTTCTGACTTACCATCAGTATTCCATGTATTTTTGATGACACATTGCAGATTTCAGTCACTGAGTTTGTAAGAAAAGATAAAGTGTGGTGTTAAAATGGGTGTAATTCGTGCATTCATTGCATAACTATATCAAAATTACCTGTTATTTCTAAGAATTTTAGGAGCAAGTCAAAAATATCCTTAAAAACTGAAAAGTTATTCTACACATTATAATATGAAAAATGCAGTATCTGCATTTTTGTTTTTAACGATCATTCAAATTAATATGAATCATTTTAAAATTATGTTCTTTTCATAAAACAATGAAATTTTTTGCAGTTACTATATCTGGAAATTGCCTTTTCCCTATAGTAGTAGCAGCAATTAGGCTTAAAAACAAATTAATTCTGTGAAGGGTTTAACAATTGTAATGAAAATAATCTTCTGGATGATACTAGCCAAAGAATCCATTTTTCAGATTATGACTGCAAGTATCAGTGAAGTTAGTACTGTTGAAATGCTTAAATCATTTGTTATATTTAAAATTACCAAACCCTTCGTTCCAGATAAACATTTCCCTTAAACACAATTGTTTACACATTAATCTGTTGGCCTGTGCTTTTTTTCCAATACTTTCTTTACATGGTTGAATTTATTTTTTGTTCAAAACAAGGAGGACAGAAGATTAAATTCTAAAAACCATATCCTCCCAAAATATGGCATTTGGTATCCAAATTAACTTCTATAGAGACAGTGATCTTATCAGCAATACAGTGTTATTTAAGTTCATTGATGACCATTTTAATCAAAACCAAGAGGCTTTCGATCACATCAAACCTCAATTGGCACATGCAAAAAAAAAAATTATAATAATAATTGACAAACAAACCAATCTTCTTGATTATGTAATTTTTGGATTACAGCACAGATCTTGTATATCAAGTCTATCATTTTATATTCTATTATGAGCATAAATTGGAATAAGATGAGTGATTCCATAAAAATCAATTCCAGTGCATTGACTTTAAAAGAAAGTTTAGTACATTAAGAGATTCAAGTGAGAGAGGAAACTAATTGATTAAGGAAAATATTAAAAAAGAAATAAAAATAAAAAAAAAATCATGTACTGTTGTGCCATGACATTGTATTGTTTCCAGCCAACAATCTATTGAAATATTTCAAAGTCTCTGCTCTTAAATAATGAATTTGTAAAAATCTTTGTCATTTTCAATTGGTTCATCAGCTCCTACAATGGAATATTGATTGTCCAATGAAACTGGGAATAAAATATGAATCTAAATTGTACAATATTTCTAACAGGATCTTCAAATTTTAATTCAATCTTTATTTTATTTCATTTCATAATTTCTTAATTAACGTTCCCTGACATTTTCTAAGGGGGAGATAAAGTAACTGATGTTAGTTTATAATTTATAACCAGAAAGCATCTTGTCACCAGTTACAAAAAAAAATTATGGATATGCAAATCTTCGGTAAATAACAATAATAAAATTTAATTGTATACTTATGTACGAGAAAAATATGCATTACATTCATGAAGGTAGGAATACCATATGCCTCACTGACAATCCCTAAATTACCAGGTCCTATTCAGGTCAGTACAAATAAAAAGCTTTCTTTAAAATATTCTTATATTTTTTGAAACCAATAAAAAGTGAAAAAAAAAAAAAACCAAAAAAAAAAACTGGATAATCAAGATTTTACTGTAGGAGAAGAGGCTTTGCCCCTTATTCACAAATGAGATCATTAAATACAATTACCGGTAAACAAATAATATAATGCATTAAATGCAAACTATATGGTTTAATCAATCAGATAATAATAAAATTATTAATATCTTAATATTAATATCTTAGATCACTATCATACTATATTATAAATGATTTAAAATGCAAACAAACTTTATAATAAACACTTTCTTCTTGACATTTAATGTCATATTTTATTTTGTTACAATCAAAATCAAAATGAGCTTCAAAATATATAAATTCAATCATTAAAAACTCTAAGAATTAATCATGTAAAAAATATAATTAAAGGTACACCAGACATCAAGTCTAAAGAATGATTTGATCTAAGAAAAATGTTTATCTCAATATGAAATAATCTTATATAAAAAAGAGAATAACTTTTAACAAAATGAAAAAAACAAACATTTATGTAATGTATATTTACTCCGAGAGGAATGAATATATGAAGATGACGACGATCAATGACCGTTGAGTAAAATAGTCGGACAAATTAAAAATGTGAAAAAAAATAATCTTTCCGACAACACTGATATACAATATATACAAGAATAATATAAATATAATAACTAATAACAACAATGAATCCTGCCATTGTAGCAAAGGAAAAAAAATAAGAAATAAAAATAAAAGAAAAAGGGGAGGAAATAAATGAAAGACCTGAGGGAATTACATTTAACGTTTTCTTCTTCTTCTTCCCATAATGTTCATGCCTTTCTTTATTTTCATTTTTTTTTTTGATTTCATTCCTCTCCCGATGGTTTATGAAGTTGAAGCGAGGAGTATTTTCCCAATGTTTCGAAACGCTTCAGCTGCGCTCGACGTAGGAAATTTCTCGACAAAACTGTGACCATCTTCTAAGCTTTGTGCTAAGTGGACGTCAATGGGAATGCAACCTTCAATGAATCATAGAGAAGACAGTTATTTTTTTCCTTACAAGAGATGTGAAATGAGAAAATTAAATAAAAATTGGTAATTTAGAACTTTATTATGAAAAAGAATTGAAACATTTTTATGCAGCAGAATTCTGGATTTTTAAAGAAACATAATGTGAGAATATTCCTTTTTTTCATGGCACAGAATTCAGAGATGTACTCACTTCTTCCGTTATTCCAACATTGCTTATTGGAAATCCAAATTGTTCAAATATTACAAAAAATTAAAGATTAGGTAATCCGATCTAGTAAACATGATTTGCATCTTTATTTCTCTATGGATGGCTGATATTACTATAATCCAACTAATAATGTAGTTGCATACAGTTGTGGTTGGCAATATTCCCTCTTTATACTAAACTATGTTTATTTACAGACAACTTTATCACACGTGATCCCTATTATAATTGAAGAACTTATTTCCAAGGTATTTTAAATCCAAACTTGTTGAAATCTAATAGTCCATTGAAAAAAAAAATGATGCTGAGAATCTTTTAACATCCGATTCCAGTCTAGTGGCCTTGACTTGTGCCATTTCCCCCCACTTTTTTTTTGTTTAAAAAAAAAAAAAATCGAGAGAGAGATTGACTTGTACGGTATATAAGTTTTTAAATTAATATTCTTTTTAAAAATTAATTCATTTCAATTTAATTTTACCGATAATACTACTTATTGACTGTAAAACTTATCCTCAGGTGACTGATCTGGCTATGAACAGTTGGATTAAACAAAAATAAATAAACACATGGCCTTACAAATTTTAGTAATTGTAGTATGTATATTTCCTTATTATTCAGCAATCAAATGCAAAGTTCCTTCAACCTGAGACATCCTGAAGTTACAACTGCTTACATTATATTTCTCTTCAGATGTTTTTTTTTTTATTCAAGAAAAAAAACCTACTCGTAATAACAGCGGATTTGCGAATACCACAACAAATTTCAGTGCAGTTCAATGAGAGAGCATCCCAACCCATTTCAGAGCACAGGGTGCGGTGCACCTTGCACCGAGGTGGGTTTAACAAGAGGCGTCCAGTATGGTTACGGTCTGAAAAATAACACTGAAAAATAATTCTGAAAAATAACACCAAAATTTCAGATCTACAGGTACACTGAACCTCAAACTTGACTTGAAAATTTTCGAAATTTCTAGCGTTGGATTAAAGGAATTTCCTGCATGCTGTAGACAAATTTGTTGATTGTAAGGCTGCTGTCTCAAGCCCGGATCACGACTCGGCAAAATCAGGTCTCAGTCGCTGTGGAGTCATTGATGAGACCCGTTTGAGCTGACGGAGGTATCACGTCTTGCCTAAACGCGACTCGAGAAGGCGAGACGAGTCCCATTTTTCGAGGCAGGAGGCTTGAAGGAGTCTCAGCGACGAACAAACATGTCGGACTCCCAACGTATAATGGAGAAATGCCATGTGTTAGGCACTTTTAGCTCTGTTTCGAGTAACTAATATGGGACAGGATGACTAATATGAATGACGCTGACGATTTGCAATTCAAGAAACTCTACATTTCTTTCAAATACACTAGATCAGTACAATCGCTCATTTCGAATCGGTGCCCCCCCCCCCCCCCCCCTCAAGCATGTTCGCTCTTTCTCTTCTCCCAGTTAGCTCTGCTCTGTTCGCTATTTCATATAATATTACTAGATTTTACAATTAATGCTAAAAAAATTGATTAAAAAATGGAATTAATCTGCTACACGTAATTATCACTTGAATATATGAGAGACACTCTGGGAGAATGTGTAGATCCATAACAATTTTGACTAACAAGTCCGATCGACGTGAAACTCGTTGGACACACACGGGCTAGCGAGGCCTTCATCCCCGCCAAGTATCAAGGCGTTCGGCCGTAGTCGTATTTCTCGGTTGTGTCGTGTTTACTTTATCAACTGAATTGAAGTCCAATAAATAAAGGAGAATATGGTTAGCTTTATCAGAATATTTCTTTTAATTTAAACTTTTCTCCCTTTTATTGCAATTAATAAAACATCTGTTTTGATAATGGCTTCGATCAAAGCATTAAAAATAATAAAAAAAAATAATCAATGTTCATAATTATGAGGTATAAGCCAGATAAATATGGATAATATTAGCCATATACAAGAATTCATAAGTAAATGCAATAAAGTTATAACTTAAGTATGTTTTATTACAATTTTAATACAAAATTTGATAGTAACCTGATACATAGTTGCAGTAGTCGTGAATTGAATACCATTAATGGAAAATAGAGTAATTTAACAGTATGTTTACAATGCATAACTATTTTAATAATAATGTAGGTTACTTTGTAAATTTGCAATAATTTTTTACTTTATTGGATTTTCTTATAAATTTATATCATTTAGATAATTAATATTCAAAAAAATATTCCTGCATATCTCTATTTAATAAGTGTTTGTCTAATATGATTTGCTTAATTTGATATTTTTTGAAATTCGCTTAGTTTATGAAGCATTTTTCAAGGAAATGTACCTCACCATAACAGACAATGTCACATTAAAATAACATTAAATTTTTTTTAACTCGTGACCGCAAACATTTCAAAAATATAAATTATTTAATTTGAAATATGTTCAACATTAATCTTTATGTGAATGTGAACATAAGTTTGTTTCAATCCCTAATATTTGAATTTATGATAGCAAAAAAAGAGAATTATTTAACTCTTAAAATACGATCAAAATTTCTATAGCTTTTCTGATTAAAATAAAAAAATAAAAAAAAACATCGTTATATCCGATATTTAATTGGCTTTTATAATTTAAAAATATTGAAACTGTAAAAAAATGCCTATTTTTCTAATAATAATAAAATAAGATATTTGTTAAAGAAAGCCTGCAAGAAACTGGCATGTGTTTCTTACAAAATTTTAGTTCACAGCTACAGTTTATTAATAGGAAACTTTTCTGTATTCTCAGAAGAAAATGATTAAAACAAATCAAATGGGGAAAATAAAAATGAAAACAGCTTTATATTTAAAAATATTTTAATCTTTTAAAATTATAATTATTTTTAATTTTAAATAATTATTTTAATCATTTCTCAAAATAAAAAAAGTAGTGAAATATTCAATGAGAAACTGTTTGTCAAGCCCCATAGGTTTTAAAATTTCGAATACCCGAGCAAAAACAAAAAATTAAAATGAAAAGCATTTATACAAATAGAAATAGTCAAATAAAGCTACATGGGGAGCTCGACAATGCTATCGTTTCCGTAGTCATATGACACTTTCTAGAGAACATGCCCCCAATTTTGTGTCACCTCCGTGACTCATAAGTGACTCGTTGGAGACTATGGGCGTATGCTAGACGTGATTCGAACTGGCAGCAAACTCGACTCGGCTAGCAAGTTCGACTCGGACAAGACCCTCACGAGTCCAGCTCCTCGTAACGTAGTCGTAATGCGGCCCTTAATGTATCACTCGAAAAATTCTTAAAATTTATGTGGTCAACTTTTAATTATTCATTTCTAATTTAGGTGATGGATTTCTGATTAATTTATTTTCACAACCCAGTAGTTTTAATACTGACAAATGGTTAGATGCAACTGATATAATAATCAATAAAAGGTTTTTATTTCAGCAATGGTGCAATCAGAAATTATGTAGAAGTAAAAGTTCTGAAGACAACATGTTTTCTTTAATGACTGCTTTAATTGCGATCATCTTCAGAATGGTACAAGACCAAGAATTTTCTGGCATGAAAAGGGAGAGGGATGGTAAAGGGAATATCATAAAGTGCGCAGTTTTTGAATTGCGTGAGATTTTTTTTTTTGAAGATTGTTAGTACCGTTTTTTATCATTTTCGTTATTTATTATCACTCTGCTTAGAAGAATGTTTTTCCATTTAGTAGCCATGGAGCGGTCGAGTATCGAGCAATGCATTCTTACTCACATTCACACTAGCTTGCACTACCACAATGTTTTGTTGTGTTCGAACAATACTGTTTCGACCAGCTGATTTTCTGGTTGCAACTAATCCAGATTCTTCAAATTTCTGTATCAATCTCAACACTGTTATTGCGGGTGAAACACTGTTACATCCAAAGATTGCCCGGAGTTTACAGACAGTCTCCGTATAACACTCCATCTTTGTAACGAGTTTTCACAATAAGAATGTGTTGCTCGATACTCAACCGCTCCATGGCTACTAAATGGAAAAACAACAATTAATCTTCTAATCGCAGTGATAATAGATAATGAATACGATAGAAACAGTGCTAACTATCTTCAAACAAAAAAATTCCATGCAATTCAAAAACTGCGCACTTTATGAAATATATATATATATTTATTTATTTATTTATTTCAAGCACTCTAATAGAGTAAAGTTTGTGAGAGACTAAAAATAGAGGAACAACGTCCTACAGATTAAAAGAGGAAAATGACCTTAACTTGAAACAAAATGGAACACTGATAAAAAAGAAACCAAATGATCACAGCAAACCAATTAAAAACAGAGACAAAATAAAACTTTTTATTGTTGTTCAATATAGTAATTTCGTAAGCGACGGTTTAGGTGACGGCAGGAGGCAGTACATTGAGTTGAAACGCACGAATATACCGATGAACGTATTTCAAATGGTAAGTCATTCCAAAGAGTTATCGCATTGTATGGGAAGTGTTTGGAACTATATGCAGACGTTATGATGGGTATAACAAATAAGAACCGATGAGTTACTTGAATATTTTTTTGAGAAGTGAACCATGTCTTGACAAACGCTGCTGGATGAGTTTCTTCTCGTAAAGCTATAGATAATTCGATGGTCAATGACGCTTTACTGATAGAACCAAGAATCGGTAATTGATGGTTCGAACACTTCATCATTACAGAGTCTAGCCTATTCATTTTAAAGGCAGTCCTAATTAGACGGTTATACGCTACCGTTAACCTCTTAATATTCACTGTCGTAGATGAAGACCAAAATACGGCCCCATACTCTATTTTCGAAACAATAACCGCTGTGATGAATTGACAAATTTGGGTAATATTCAATAATGATCTTAATCTTATGACCAAATAAGTCTTACGATGAAGAGTAGTAATGAGTTGGTCAATGTGGTCATTGAACCTGAGATGCGGATCAAAAACAATGCCAAGTATTTTAATTGTACTTGTAGAATTTCCTACTTTCGGACCAGCCATTATATTGGTTTTGGTAGTATTGAGACACAAGCCTCTACTTCCATACCAATTTGATAAATATATCAAGTCTTGATGAAGAAATTCCTGAACCAAGCTATGATCTTGAATGGGATAAGTTGTAAACAGGAAGTTATCGTCAACGTAACTCCAGATTTCTGTGTTGAAATGGTGACTATATATCGAGGCAGTAGCAACAGCAAACAAGAGTGGACCAATATTCGAGCCCTGAACAATTCCACGAGTAGACTTATTACTTATTAGGGGACGTAAGCTGATAATATTTTCCCGATCCCTAAAATAATCCTTTAATAAGTCCAGATAACCCTTTGACACCCCCAAAGAGGCCAAGTCATAAAAAAGTTTGTCTCTAGAGATTGTGTCAAAGGCCTTAGTAACATCAGTTTGGGCAACAATAAAATTATAACCGCGTTCATAAGCCTCGGTAGCCTTTATAAAGATATATAATGGTATCCAAGTAACCTTGCAACCTGGCCTCTGTTGATTGGGTATTTGAGACCACAGATAATCACTTAAACGATGGAATACAATTTTTTCCACAATTTTAGAGAGTGGATTCATTACTGAAATCGGACGGTAGTTGGAAATGTCTGTCGAGTCACCTCTCTTATAAATTGGGTTAATTCTTGTTACCTTAAGTGCACATGGCAATTTTTTGGTTCTCACTATCGTTGTACACAAGATATAAATCAACATATGACCAGCAATGTTAAAATTCTGTATAATCCTATCTGTCATGGCGAGTGGATAACAAGGTCTCCTGATTCGGACCTTACAAATAATATTTACCAACATGTGGCCAAAAGGAATTCCAGGGTCTGGAGAGATTTCGGTACATTTATCACCACGTTGCATATCTCGCTCTACTATTTTGGAAGGTATAGGAAGATGGGTAGGGTTATTGATCCAAGCAAGATATTGTTTATATTTTTCAAATGGCAACTTTGGCTTGCTATGAGTGCAATTGCGGCGTATCATTTGCCAAAGACGATTAGATTTAATATGTCGAGAAACGATGGATCTTTTAGCTTGGCGAATTGCTTTTTTAAAGTTAACAGAGCAATCCAGGGTTCTCCTCAGGACCTTTTGAAGGGGTGAGCTGCCTGGCTGATTTTGATGCCTGCTCGGCTGAATACATGAAAAGCAGCACACCACTGCATAATGTTTTATTTGTTTTTAATTGTTGTCTGCTCGGCTATTTTATCTTTCCACTCACCTGATAAAATTTTCAGATGAGTGGAAAGATAAAATAGCCAGGCAGACAACAATTAAAAACAAATAAAACATTATGAATACCCTTTATCAATTATGTGCCAACTGGGTAAATATAAAATTTATTGATATTTGGGGTGTCCAAACTAGCACAAAAAAAAAAAAAAATGTTGGGAAAGCACATTTGGAAAAGCATTACGAGGATGAGAGCAAAGTAGAAAAGGAAATACCAAATGGTTTAGACGTGCAAACCAACGTATATTTTAGCTCACAAAAAATATCTCATATAATAGCCCATTTCTAAAATTCTTGTGAACCTTTATTTCTGAATTCTGATAACAGCTTACCTAAAAATGGCACATCAGCTTGCTTGGATAGAGATTCTCCACCTCCTTTAGAAAATAAATTGGAACATTCCTAATGGTGAAAAGAATAAAAAAAAACCCCATAAATTATGCATCCTTAGCCCCACACCTCCCCTCCAATTTTCAAAAGGCACCCAAAGTAAAAATTAAAAAATAAATAAATAAATAAATAAAAACAATAAAAAATCAAACATCAAATTCAAAATGCCGTGAACGATTAGAGATGGAAAAGAAATAAAAAAATATTCTGTACAAACATATTTCAAAGATGATCTTGAATTATCCAATTGTTTACCTTGCAATTAGGACAAACAAAGCCACTTAAGTTTTCAATGATTCCAAGAATGGGAATTCCAGTTTTTCTACAAAATGTAATTTCTCGACGAACATCATTGATGGCAACAGCCTATTCAAGATTAGCAGCAATGAAAAAAAAAAAAAAAAAATGTTAAAGAAGACAAGAATAGCATATAAATTCTTTAAAAATATGAAAATTTATTTCATCAAAATTTACTTACTTGAGGGCTAGATACTAAGACTGCGCCATCAGGCCTAAATGCATGCAAGGCTTCCATTACGGCCATGTGTTCATCAGAAGTTCCAGGCGGTGTGTCAATAACAAGAAAGTCAATGTCGCCCCAACATACATCGGAAAGGAACTGTTTGATCATTGCTGAAAACCAGAAGATGATTTTAGAACACAAAAATAAAATAAACCCAACAACTCTGCATTAGTGAAGTGAAATAGGAATAATTTCATATATTTTCACCAATTTAACCAGATACATGTATAATTCTCAGATTTCTTAAGAAATAACAAGTCATTCCTGAGCTACAACAGGTCATCTTAAATCAAAAAAAGCAATGCTATCAGATGATAAAGCCAGAAATTTTATATCCAAAAATAGCGATTACAAAAACATATATTAAAATAATTTAAAATATATAATGGAAGAAGGCAAACATCAGTTTTCACAATGAATCGAATTTTGACTACTATGTATTCTTCTTTGATACGTATTTTGATACGTATTTTGACTACTATGTAGTCTTCTTTCAGCATGAAATGCAAATACAGAAAAGTAGAAACATACGATGGTTGTTCTGAAAGTAAGTTTCGTCTTTTTTTTTTTTCACACGGAAACTTTATTGCCAAAAAAATATACCATGGCATCATGAACTATACACCTTGCACTATTTTTTGCCATAGTTGCCACCGACATTGAGACATTTGTCGTAGTGTGCACAAGGCTATCTGATCTTGTGTGAGCCTTGCTGTGTGTGGTTTTGCGTTGTCGTCCAAGAGCACAACACCTTCACTCAAGAGTCCTGGTCTCTTTCGTCGAATGGCGGACCCGAGTTTGGTGATGATATTGCAGTACCGTGCCGCATTGATGATCCCTTGATGGAGGAAATCAATGAGAATCACACCTTTCGCATCCCAGAACACTGCTGCCATAATCTTTCCTGAGGAGGGTTGCACTTTGAATTGTTTCCTCACTGGTGAACTGGGATGTGACCACATTCTCTGTACTTGTCTGTCTGTCATCGTGATTTATACTCGAATAGCCTCGGGCATGTCTGCTGCTACTCTTTCTTCACGCTACGACAAATGTCTCAAAGTCGATGGCGACTATGTGGAAAAATAGTATAAGGTGTATAGTTCATGATGCCATGATGTATTTTTTTTGGCAGTAAAGTTCCATGTGAAAAAAAATGACAAAACTTACTTTTGGAACAACCCTTTTGGACCAAATCAGAAAGCAATAAAAACTAAACAATCACATCACGCACCTGAATATATAGATCAGGCTCCAATTGGGAAAGAAAAAAAAAATTGAAAAAACAAAAATATTAATATTACAGGAATAAAAATTCAGTAAAACAGAAAAAAATAATCAAATTTCAAAAAGAAGGAATAAAATTAAAACAAAAAAAAAAAAAAAAAAAAAGAAAAAAATTAAAAGAATAAAACGTTTTTTTGTTACATGCACAAAATGGGAGTATTTGAACAAATAATGATAGAACTTGTTTAAGCTGCAAATTTATTTGTGTAACAATTGTTGAAAGAAATTCTAAAAATATCGCAAATGACTGTGTCTCGCGCTCGTTAGCTTCTCGTGCATATTGTTGCCAATTTGTGTTCGAAAATTTTGCTCTGTTCGAATCAGTCGCTCACCTTTATCTTGTCGAAAGGTATATTCACGCTTATGATATCCTTCATCCTCATTTGAATTCAACGTCACATTTCTGCGCTGAATAAGAGTGCTCAACTCACTCCCTGCTTCGACATTTAAGTCGCTCTATATTCACGCTTGTAATGTTCAACTAGTTTCCCCCTTTGAAGCTCGTATATCTTTAATCGCTGTGGACTGTTCACTCACCACTTGTTTATGTCTTCGATGTTTCTTCTTAATTCTTGCTATAGTGCTTCGAGGTGATGTTACTTCGACACTAAATACAACTCTATTAGATTTTCACAAATGAATCATCAATTGATAGAGGTACCTCTTCGGCTTCATGCGACATTGGAACATTGGTAAAGCTAGGTGATATGGATGTTGCAAACTGGTCTTTCTACGCAGTTACTATTTTCCAAGCCAGTGGGTAAAAGACCAAGAGGTCGGCCTAGAAACAGATAGTTAAACTACAAAAGCATCTGGGTTCGAGTCGCTTGGACTTGCACCTGATGGTGGAAGATCACGAGAGCTGAAGATCCTCTATAGAGCTCCTGCCCCCCATGACCCTAAGTGGATTAGAAAAGTGAGTAAAAGAAATTGACTCATTTCCCCCTCTTTTTTTTCTGAAAAAGGTTTTAAGAAACCTTATTTTTTTTGTAATCTTTCACATTAGCCATCATAATCATACACAATAATATCCTGTCAAGCTACTGATGTGATTGTTTCATTTTAACAGGTACATGTAATATACACACCGTCATTTCATCCTTGCTATGAGAAATATAGTAAAAATTAAGAGAACTATGAATTATAAAAAAACCAACTTCTGATTAATTCATATATTATAATTGTAAACACAAGAAGATATTTGCTTAAGTGAGGGGAAAAAATAATTCCCAACTTCAGTGGCATATCCCCTCACACTGTTCAATACTGACCAGTAATAAAAGTGTTGGTTCTATTTACAGTAACATTTCTATGAAATATTTATTTCTGCGCTTATTGTATTAGAATGCTCTAGATCAAAAATCTCATAAGTTACCTTCAGTTACATTTGTTATATTAGTGATTATTAAATTACCATTTTTTTTAGGACCTCTCCAAATGATCGCATTATCTCGATTTGCTAGAAGAAAGCCAATTGACATGACAGCTAAAGTTTGTTCTTTATCAACATATACAGGAACCCATCTGTCATCAAAAATAAAATATTATCAAAACTTAAAACAAAAGTAAGTTTACATGATACAACCTGTGACAATAAAGTTCGGTGAATGATGGCATATTGAGAATGGATTGTTCGCTTACATGAAACAGCAGTTACTATCCTTCAAAGTAATCCCCGTCGATGGTAATGCACTTCTGGGATCGCCTGTACAAGTCCTGGAAACTCCTGGCGTAGTCGTTTTTAGGGATAGCCTTCAGTTGGGTCGTAACATTACGTTGGATGTCTGGCCACTTTGGGGGGGCATCTTCTACGGTGCTCCAGCCTCCTCGGAACCGTTTAAACCACTCATAAACACACTTCAAAGTAATAGCACTTTCTTTGTAAACTGTTGTCATCGTTTCATGAGTCTCTTTTGTTCGCTGATCCATTTTGGGTTTCGACCGCGCGTACTACGCCTTCTCTCTTCAATGTCCTGTTTAAACACAATAAACACACTCGCAGCGCTGATTCTCTCAAATTTGTTTAAACATGTCTCGACCTGTCTGGGGCAGGATACGACGATGGTACACTCTGATGACCGTTAGCAATTTGATGTCATTCACTTAACTTTATTGTCACAGGTTGTATTTAATTAACATTTCACACTTTTACATTAAAAGCTTAAATTAATTGTTAATTTTTTATTTTATGGTAGAATAATAATGAAATATCTCTATATTGCAGTCCTAGCTTATAAAGAAAACATTTGCTTTCATTCAGAGATGCTTCCAGTAGAGACTTGGAAATACAGGTAGATCCCGTTATACACGATTTCGGTATCCGTGATTTCGGATATACGTGGTTTTCATTTAGTAGCACCATCGATCGCCACGTGGGAAAGCTCTTCTATTTTTTGTTAGAAGTTGAATTCGTTTTTGAGTTTTGTTTTGTTCCTATCCCTGTGTTTGTGCACATTTAGCACATCACTGGCTATCTATGAATGATAAGGTTGCTATACATCAGTTTGGACAAGTTCAGCTGAGTTTCTAATCTCTTTGCGAAAAGATTTATTGTTGTAGGACTTAAAATGCCGCCGAAACGTAAAGAAAGTATTATTACCGAAGGAAGAAAGCAGCGGCCCGTACCGTAAATCCTACTCGTTAGAAACTGTGTTGGAGGTCCTCGATGAAGATGAAGAAAACGTTACAGCCGACCATCAAGCAATTTTTAATGAAACATCCGGCCAGTTCGAACGACCCCTTAACATCCAGTCCGAACTCCTCTTCCAAACTCTCTTCGGGATTCCACCAGCACTATTACAGGAAGGAGACTGTTGGAAACAGCATCAGAATCTTCTGGTACAGATGAACCCAAAGCAATATAAAGTTTAGAATGTGGGCACTTCTTTATGTTGTACGTGTACGTGTATTTTGAGTATTTTAGTGTATCTTGAGTTTTATAAAATAAAGCTACAAAATAGAAAACTCTTGTATTACTAATCCTACACTTCTATAACGCAATTATTTACATTATATCAGGAAAATAATTAATGCTTATGAGAACCAAACTCTATTCTGTACATGTTAAATGGAACCCATTTTACGCGAATTCGGTATACACGGCAATTTCGCGGAACATATGTATCGCATATAACGGGATCTACCTGTACAGCCTACTTCCTGTAACCAGATGAAAAAGTTGGTAGATTTTGTCAGACAGTGCTATAATTCTTCCGGTGCTTTAAGTTTTATTATTACTTTTGTCAATCACGTTTTTGCTTGTTTTGCAACATCTGAGCAGCATGGCGATGTCCATGCACTAAGGAGAGGGGTGCTAACCATTGAGTGCATTCGCCATTCTTGTCAACTTCGCATTGTGCTTCGGTAATTCCTACTCAGATCATTCTCAGAATGTAGTCAGACCTTACGTGACCATGTGAGAAGTTATGACAAAATGTTCTGAATTGCTGAAAGTGCCTTAAATATACAAACATAAACGAAAACGATAAAAAAAAAAATCTGGATGACATCAGTCAATAACCATTGAAATGTGGCATCATGATGACGCCATTTAACAATTGTCTCTGTAAAGTCGAGTTTTATAGAGGTTGTCATGTGAAAAAGTGGTTACACATTTTCTATACAGAAATCAAGTATTACCACTCTCTCTACTGTAAGTGTATCTGCTTTCATTTTATATATTAAAAAAAAAAAATACATCAATGTAACTGCATACTATTTTAAGGGTGGAAAATGTAAAGGGGAAATTGAGCTTCCAGTTCTTCCAATTGGAGCATTCTCTCCAGTTCTTTTATCATTTCTTTAACCATGGTTATATTAATCCCTGCCATTAAATTCAAGAACCACTGAGAGACTGTTTATTATGTGACAGTATGCATACCAGTAATTTGGTGAAGAGAAGATAGATGAAATAAACCATATAATTTTAGAAACCAATTAAGTATGTTAGGCTTTTTGAATTTATAAATATTAATTCTGGAAATTACAAAGATCATTGAAGAAATATGGGATTAGTATAATGAATCATTCATTAAATGTAGAGAAAGCATAATTTTCTAAGAAATTTCCTGAGCCAATGAACAATTGGTTTATTGCATTAGTTTATTAAAAACATTGCTGGCCTTTTCTAATTGATATTCCAGCTAATTTGTTTTTAGAATCTCACTTTCTTAGCTTATGACTGCCTTCCTGTTAACCTAATTCAATTAATTCCGAACACCATAGTTTGACTTAGTGACTTTTCTTTACGGGTGTACAGAAGATGTGGAAAACCCAGGGCCCCCAAATGATTATTACATTTAACTTTAGATTGGTAAAGGGTCAGAAAGTCCTACTGCACCTGGTCTTGCTAACATATTTACACAGCTCTGCGTCTAATGACATCTAGTCCATCTGCTGTACGAGAACATCAATGGCTGGTAATAAAACACTATTCACTGTTTAAATGCACAAACACTGTGCTTAATAAATTTTTATTTAATGATATACTTGAGAAACTTATTATTAATTTATTTTAAATCGCTAATAAAATAAACAGTAGTGTAACATGTGCATTGTCCTGCTAATACAGGTAGAATAATATAAGCAAATAAAAATTATTTCTGACTTATCAGAAGAGAATCGTAATGTCCAATCAAAGTTTTCAAAAATGACAACCAATTTTTCAATTTCACTGTACAAAATTCTCATATTAAAGGAGCATGCAATGTTTGTTCCCTTGTGTCTCATATGTAAACAAATTTTCACTGGGTTAAATTCGTAAAAATAAAATCAAATGAATTGTTCATATCATTGATGTATTTACAGAAATATTAGTTACATTACACACCAAATTCTAATCGGATATTAAATTAAATAAAACACAGAAAAATCTAAACAAAAAAAGTGGAAATCTGCTAACTCATAAAAATAGCCTCACCCCTTGAAAATTCCCAGACTACTCTTGAGGTGTTGTATATATTAAAGTCCTTGCCTCGCTCATTGTTGTTAGTGGAACTACCAGTAACCAGCTTGTGACAGGTCCGTGACCATATCAACTGTCCAGATCATCAGAGTGGCATGGGTCTTGACGAGAAATGGGCCTTATTACAGCCTACAAGAAAGCAGAACCTAAGCAACAGAGCCATAGCCAGCAAGATTGGCCGATCTCTGAAAGTTGTAATAAATTTCTACGACTAGGTGGTAATTACAAAAATAAACTGTCAAGCGGCCGACCACAGAAACTTTCTGAAAGGCAGAAGAGACTAGGTAATTATTAAAAAACTGAACGGCAACAGGTCATCTTTCCGACAGTTGGCAAGTGACCCTAATGTCTCAGTGAGTAAATCAACAATGGGCAGAGTTGCTTCTTGCACCAACATGCTTAAGTACAAAAAGAAGAGGAGTCAACCGAAGGTTACACAAGCACACAAAAACAGATATTCCTGGGCCAGAAATTACAGCAGGCGGGTGGAAAAATGGCACCAAGTCTTCTTTTCTAATGAAAAAAAGTTCAACCTAGATGGACCAGATGGTTGGGCATACTACAGGCACGATCTTTGTGAAGACGAGCAAGTCTTCTCCAAGAGGCAACAAGAAGGGGAAATTCCTTAATGATGTGGGGTTGCTTCGGATATGGAAGAAACACTAATCTAGCTTCCTCACATCCCGTATGAACCATACAACTATCAAGAAATGCTTGAAATGCACCTACTGCCCTTTGCTGAATAAATTGGAGGTCCATACTGGTTCTTCCAACAAGACAACACCCCTTGTCACACAATCAACTCAACTTGGAAGTGGTTCTGAGGCAATGGTTTGCCTGTACTGAACTGGCCTCCTGGTTCTTCTGACCTGAACCCTATGGAAACCATGTGAAGGTAGCCATCATTACTGCTTAGAAGGAACTTGATGCAGATGTGTTGCAAAAACTCGTCGACAGATTGCACAAACGAGTACTGGATGTTATTGTCAAATGGGGCATTTGTGGATTGTTAGACCATAGTAAGGCTATCTTTATGGGCCAGTAGATTTCTTCATTTTTCTTTTATTTTTTCCCTGTTTTGTTCAATGTAAGATAACTAATTAAAAAACTTTGTGTATTGTCACTGATATCCACGTAAATACGTGCATGTTATTAACAGTTCACTTGGTCTCATTTCTGTGTGTTCCACCTCATGAGTAGATATGGGGTGCACCTTATATAAAATTTTTTTTCATTGCTACATCCTCCCTCCCCCGAATACGATAAAAAGGGATGCAGTGTTTCAGATCCTCTCGCACATCATCGGGTAAAAGAAGTGCCAACTAGCTTCGGAACCAAGAACTGCAGTGCCATAGTTTCTATCAGTTTCAAGGCAGTCTGCACAGAAAACAGGTTAGTAAAATCTTGCGATATGTAGACTTGTTTGAGGTTAGATTCAAAGTACTTTTCAAAACAAAATTTCCAGCAGATTCTCGAGGCAGGAACTGATGTCATATTCCACTGGTTTTCTCAAGTGCAAGAAGGGGAGGCTAGAGAGCTAATTATTCCAATGAATGATAGAGAGTTAAAATTGAAAATTTTCAATTGATATACAGTGCTCCCTCTATGTAACGGGATTCTACATAACGCCAAATTTATAATTGCAAGTCCATGTAACAAAGTTTTTTTCCGGAAAATAAAAACTGCAGACATGAATGAGTTTGCAATTTTTATTTTCTGGAAAAAAACTTCGTTATATGGACTTGCAATTATGTAGAGTTGTAAATTTGGCGTTATGTAGAGTGCCATTATATAGAGGGAGCACTGTACTTTATTATCCTTCACTGATGTTATGATATTAAAAAATTAAAAAAAAATTCCATAGAATTTATCTTTAACACCAGAAATTTATAACTGATATGAGCATATAAACTCAACAAAATAATCTGGCTTATTTTTATTCTGAAAATGCTAAAATCCTTTTGGTTATAATGAAATTGATTTTAATTAAATATAAATGGAAAAAAAAAAATACAAACAAAACAAATACCCCTGTGAACATTGATGAATTTCATGGCCTTCAATGTTTAACATACGGGGAATACTTGGACCACATAGATCTATGTCTAAAATTCCAACCTAAAATTAACATCAAAGAAAAGGGCAATTAATATTAAGATAATAATATCAATTGCAAAAATGCAATACATTAAAAAAATTCAATGTAGATCATCATACATAATTCAATTAAGGTGCAGCTCAAAACGATAGGTCCACCCAAAAACTCGTAGATAAAGTATTTTATTACCCCAAAAACTGCTGGAGTTTTATTACATATATAAACTAAAAACACTAAATTACCTTAAAAACAACATTATTCTTTCCAATTTTTAAACAAATAATACTAAACAAGACCAAACATTGATTTTGCATGGCTCAAAAAGATAGGACCACTAAACTTAATAGCCTGTGTGTCCTCCTTTTTGGAAATGACTTTGAAAACTCTATCAGTAAGTGAAAGAACTAATCTTTCCAGGTTTTTCTTTTCAACAGCATCCCACTTTTCACAGATTGCTTGCTTCAGATCTTCAGTGGTGCTTCACTCACTGTTTGTGCTTAGATGCTCTAAGATTTTCTATGGGATTCAGATCAGGGAAATATGCAGATCAATCCATAATTTGAACCCCATTTGCCAGGAACCACTCATGCTGACTTTGCAGTGTGTGGTTTCATTGTTTGCAGTTTCATTGTCCTGCTGAAACATCCAAAATGGCCCACCCAATTCTTCTGCAAGTGAAAGTACAGGTAGATCCCGTTATACACGATTTCGATTTTCATTTAGTAGCACCATCGATCGCCAACATGCAAAAGCTCTTCTATTTTTGTTAGGAGTTGAATTCGTTTTTGAGTTTTGTTTTGTTCCTATCCCTGAGTTTGTGCACATTTAGCACATCACTGGCTATCTATGAATGATAAGGTTGCTATACATCAGTTTGGACAAGATCAGCCGAGTTTCTAATCTGTTTGCGAAACGATTTATTGTTGTAGGACTTAAAATGCCGCCGAAACGTAAAGAAAGTATTATTACCGAAGGAAGAAAGCGGGGCCGAAAATCCTACTCGTTAGAAACTAAGTTGGAGGTTCTCGATGAAGATGAAGAAAACGTTACAGCCGACCATCAAGCAATTTTTAACGAAACATCCTGCCAGTTCGAACGATCCCTTAATACCCAGTCCGAGCTCCTCTTCCAAACTCTCTTCGGGATTCCACCAGCACTATTACAGGAAGGAGACTGTTGGAAACAGCATCAGAATCTTCTAGTACAGATGAACCCAAAGCAATATAAAGTTTAGATTGTGGACACTTCCTTTTGTTGTATGTGTACATATATTTTGAGTATTTTCGTGTATCTTGAGTTTTATAAAATAAAATAAGGTGCTATTTGAAGACTAAAAAATAGAAAACTGTTGTATTACTAATCCTATACTTCTATAACGCAATTATTTACGTTATATCAGGAAAAATAATTAATGCTTATGAGAACCAAACTCTATTCTGAACATGTTAAATGGAACTCGTTTTACGCAAATTCGGTATACACGGCAATTTCACGGAACATATACACTATATGATCACAAATATCCGGACACATGCACGTTTG